>PVKH010039754.1:0-11146 GCA_004027955.1 Chaetophractus vellerosus | reverse complement strand
AGGGCACCGGCATACCACATGGGAGGCCCCGGGTTCGGTTCCTGGGGACCTCTCCTAGCGAGCAGACCGCCTTGAGAATGGCGAGCCGCCGTGGGCGGGCAGAGCCGCCGTGGGCAGGGCAAAAAGCTGCCACAGACAGGGCAAAAGCCGCCACGGGCAGGGCAGGTCGCCGCGAATGGAGCGCAGCCAGACACCCGCGAACTGAGAGCCAGCCGTGAATGGAAGCAGAAGCCGCCCACAAGCGGGGAAAGCCGCGCCTGCGCAGTGACCAGTCTCGGCGTATCGCCGCAGTGGGGGGGGAAGGGGAGATATGTAATAAAATAAATAAATCTTTAAAAAAAAAAATGAAAACAGGAACAATACTATTGACCCCACAGAAATGAGAGAAATCATAAGAGGATAATATGAACAACTTTATGCCAAAAAACTAGACAATGTAGATGAAATGGAAAAATTCCTAGGAACGTACAAACAACCTACACTGACCCTTGAAGAAATAGAAGACCTCAACAAACCAATTACAAGTAAAGAGGTTGAAACAGTCATCAAACATCTCCCCAAAATGAAAAGCCCAGGACCAGATGGTAACACAGGTGAGTTCTACCAAGCATTCAAAGAAGATTTAATACCAATCTTACTCAAGCTCTTCCAAAAAAATTGAACAAGAAGGAACACTACCGAACTCATTCTACAAAGCCAATATCGCCATAATACCAAAGCCAGATAAAGATATTATGAAAAAAGAAAATTACAGACCCATTTCTCTAATGAATGCAGATGCAAAAATCCTCAATAAAATACTTGATAATCAAATCCAACAATACATTAAAAGAATTATTCATCATGATCAAGTGGGTTTTATACCAGGCATGCAAGGCTGGTTCAACACAAGAAAATCAATCAGCATAATACACCACATTAATAAGTCAAAGAAGAAAAATCACATGATCTTATCAATTGACACAGAAAAGGCATTTGACAAAACACAGCATCATTTCTTGATAAAAATACTACAAAAGGCAGGAATTGAAGGAAACTTTCTCAACATGATAAAGGCCATATACGAAAAACCCACAGCTAACATTGTATTCAATGGTGAAAGACTGAAAGCTTTCCCGTTGAGATCGGGGACAAGACAAGAATTCCCACTGTCACCACTGTTGTTCAATATAGTGCTAGAGGTTCTAGCTAGAGCAATCAGGCAAGAAAAGAAATAAAAGGCATCCAAATCAGAAAGGAAGAATTAAAACTTTCACTATTCGCAGATGATATGATTGTATATCTAGAAAGTCCCGAAAAATCTACAACAACGCTGCTAGAGCTAATAAATGATTTCAGTAGAGTGTCAGGATAGAAGATCAATATGCAAAAATCAGTGGTTTTTCTATACACTAGTAATGTGCAATCTGAGTAGGAAGTCAGGAAAAAAATTTCATTTACAATAGTGACTAAAAGAATCAAATATTTAGGAATAACTTTAACCAAGGATGAAAAGCACTTGTATTCAGAAAACTATAATGCATTGCTAAAAGAAATAAAAAAGACCTAAATAATTGGACGAATATTCCATGCTCATGGATTGGAAGACTAAATATCATTAAGATGTCAATTCTACCCAAATTGATATATAGATTCAATGCAATCCCAATAAAAATTCCACCAGCATTTTTTAAACAAATGGAAAACACAATTATCAAATTTATCTGGAAGGGTAAGAGGCCCCAAATAGCCAGAAACATCTTAAAAAGGAAAAGTGAAGTTGGAGGATGCTCACTTGCAGACTTTAAATCTTATGACCTAGCTACAGTGGTAAAAAAAAAACAGCATGGTTTTGGCATAAAGATAGACACATAGACCAGTGGAACTGAATTGATGGTTCAGAAACAGACCCTCACATCTATGGTCAAGTGATTTTTGGCAAGCCTGTCAAACCCACCCAGCTAGGACAGAACAATCTCTTCAACAAATGGAGCTGGGAGAACTGGATATCCATAGCCAAAAGAAAGAAAGAAGACCCCTATCTTACACCTTATACAAAAATTAACTCAAAATGGATCAAAGACCTAAACATAAAAGCAAGTACAATAAAGCTCCTAGAAGAAAATATAGGGAAACATCTTCAAGACCTGGTGTTAAGTGGTGGATTCTTAAACCTTATACTGAAAGCACGCGCAATGAAAAAAAACATGGATAAATGGGACCTCCTCAAACTTAAACACTTCTGTGATTCAAAGGAATTCATCAAAAAGGTGAAAAGGCAGCCCACTCAATGGGGAAAAATATTTGAAAACCACATATCTGATCTGATAAGGGTTTGATTTCCATTCTATAGGAAGAGATCATACAACTCAACAATAAAAGAGCAAGCAATCCAATTTAAAAATGGGCAAAAGATTTAAATAGACATTTCTCCAAAGAGGAAATACAAATAGCCAAAAAGCACATGAAACAATGTTCTATATCACTAGCTATTAGGGAAATGCAAATTATTTTTTTTTACATACCCGCCCCCGCCCTTTCTGCCTGTTCTTGCTGTGTTCATTTTTGCATTCTTCTGTGTCTGCTTTGTCTCCCCCCGTTGCGGTGATGTGCCAAGTCAGCTCACTGCGCAGGCAGCTTGCCCCGCTCGTGGGCGGCTCTGCTCTGCTCGCGGGCGACTTGCTCTGCCCGTGGCGGCTTTGCCCTGCCCACGGTGGCTCTGCCTCGCCCACGGTGGCTTGCCCTCTCAAGGTGGTCTGCCTGCTCGGAGAGGCCCCCGGGAACCGAACCCAGGGCCTCCCATGTGGTGAACCGGCACCCTATCCACTGGGCTATATCCGGCCCCCGGAAATGCAAATTAAAACAACAATGAGATATCATCCAACACCACACAGAATGGCCATTATTAAAAAATAGACAACAATAAGTGCTGGGAAGGATGTGGAGAAATAGGAACACTCCTTCACTGTTAGTAAGAGTGTAAAATGGTGCAGTCTCTATGGAAGACAGTTTGGTGGTTCCTCAGGAAGGTAAATATAGAACTGCCATATGATCCAGCAATTCCTCTACTAAAAATATATCCAGAAGAACTAAAAACCATGACACAAACAGACATCTGCACATCAATGTTCACAGCGGTGTTATTCACAACTGTCAAAAGATGGAAACAATACAAGTGTCCATCAACCAAGGAATGGATAAACAAAATGTAGTATATACATACAATGGAATACTATGCTGCAGTAAGAAGAAATGAAATTGGGACACATGTGATAACATGGATGAATCTTAAAGACATTATAGTAAGCAAAGTAAGCCAGACATAAAAGGACAAATATTACATGGTCTCTTTAATATGAACTAAATATGAAGAAAAAAACACCTGGAGTTAAACCCTAGAGTATAGGTTATTAGGAGATAAGAGGAAGGTTGAAAAGAACTACTAATGCTTAATGTATGTAGAAGCTTTAAATAACTTGACTGTAAGTGTGGAAATGGATAGAGTAACACATTATAGTGAGTAGCAACTGGTTTATAAATGGGAATGTGGCTGAAAAGGGTTACCTGAGGAAGCAAATGTCAATTGAAAGAAAGCTAAAGAATAATCTAGGGACTGAATAACATAGTGAACCCAGAGGTGGATTAGAATTGTGGTTGAGGGAACAAATGCAAGAGTGTCCTTTTGTGAGCTACAGGAGACGTACATCACTATTGCAGGGTAGTGGGGGTGTGGAGAAGCATGGGAAAACTACAATTGGTGTGTCCTATAGACTGTGTTAACAGCAATACTATAATATTCTTGCATCAATACCAAAGATATACTGTGTTGATAATGGAGTTGTATGGAAAAAGTGTGCCAAATGTACTCTATGGACCATGATTGGTGGTAAAAGTCAGATGACATTATCTCATAATCTGTAACAAACGTTCCACCATGGTGTGGTGTGTTGGTGAAGGGGTGTTGTATGGGAATTCTACACATGTGTATGATTGTTTTGCAAGTTCACCTCTGTAATAAAAATATATTTTTAAAAAATAGAGTGGGTTGGGGGGGAAATACACCAAATGTAAGATAGGGACTATAGTTAGTAGTAATATTTTGACGATGCTCTTGCATAGTTTGTAACAAATGTTTCACAACAATGCAAAGCTTTGGTGGAGGGGTGATGCACGAGACTCCTGTATGATGTTAAGGTATGTTTATTTTGTAATTTCACAATCTTTACTATACACTTATTGTTTATGCATGTTCATGTATGAATGATATACTTGAATAAAAATATATTTTTTAAAAATTTAGAAGCCAAAATAAAGACAAAAGTAAGTTAAAATCACCTACAACCTTCTATTCAGAGAAACTTTGGAACTTTCTGATAATATATAGCTTCCTAAATTTTTATCCTATTCATACTATACCCATTCTCTTTGGGCTTCAACTTCATCATCTGTGAAAAAGGAATAACAATACTGTTTATCTAAAAGGATGGCTATGAGGATAAGTTCATATATGTAAATTGCTTAGAATAGTGTCTGGCACAGAAAAAACATTATGTAAGTGTTTACTGATATTATTATACAGGTATATCTCATTTTATAGGGCTTCACTTTACTGTGCTTCGCAGATACTGCATTTTTCTTACAAATTGAAGGTTTGTGGCAACACTGTGTTGAACAAGTCTATCAGTGCCACTTCATATCGTGTCTCTGTGCCACATTTTGGTCGTTCTTGCAATATTTCTAACATTTTCATTATTATTATATCTGTTATGGTGATCTGTGATTAGTGATCTTTGATGTTACTATTGTAATTGCTTTGGGGAGCCATGAACTGCACCATAAAAGACTGAGAACTTAATCAATAAATTTTGTATGTGTTCTGACTGCTCCGCCAACCAGCCATCCACCATCTCTCTCTCTATCTTCGGGCCTCCCTTTTCCTTTAGACACAATAATGAAATTAGGCCATTTAGTAACCCTATGGTGGCCTCTAAGAGTTCAAGTGAAAGGAAGGGTTGCATGTCTCTCACTTTCAATTAAAAGCTGGAAATGATTAAGCTTAGTAAGAAAGGCATGTCAAAAGCCAAGATAAGCCAAAAGCTAGGCCTCTTGCACCAAATAGTTAGCCAAGTCAAGAATGCAAATGAAGAGTTATTGAAGGAAATGAAAAGTGCTACTCCAGGAAACACACAAATGATAAGAAAGCAAAGTAGCCTTATTGCTGATATGGAGAAAGTTTTTGTAGTCTGGATAGAAGGTCAAATCAGACACAACATACCCTTAAGCCAAAGCCTAAAGTTAGCAAGGCCCTGACTCTCTTCAATTCTGTGAAGGTTGAAAGAGGTGAGGAAGCTGCAGAAGAAAAGTCTAAATCTAGCAGAGGTTAGCTGATGAGGTTTAAGGAAAGAAACCGCCTCCATAACATCAAAGTGCAAAGTGAAGCAGCAAGTGCTTATGTAGAAGCTGCAGCAAATTATCCAGAAGATCTAGCTAAGATAATTGATGGAGGGGGCTACACTAAACAACAGATTTTCTAAGTAGACAAAGCAGCCTTACTTTGGAAGAAGACCCATCTAGGACTTTCATCGCGAGAAAGGAGATATTAATGCCTGGCTTCAAAGCTTTAAAGGACAGATTGACTCTCTTGTTAAGGACTAATGCAACTGGTGACTTGAAGTTGAAGCCAAAGTTCATTTACAATTCTGAAAATCCTAGGGCCCTTAAAAATTATGCCAAATCTACTCTGCCTGTGCTCTATAAGTGGAACAGAAAAGCCTGGATGACAACACATCTGTTTACAACATGGTTTACTGAATATTTTAAGCCCACTGTTGAGATCTACTGCTAATAAAGAAAAAATAAATTCCTTTCAAAATATTACTCCATGGGGAGGCTGATATGGCTCAGTGGTTGAGTGCCAGCCTCCCACATACGAGGTCCCAGGTTCAATCCCCAGCGCTGGTACTTCAAGAAAATAAAAATAAAAAAGAATAAAAAAAATATTACTCCTCACTGACAATGTACCTAGTCACCCAAGAGCTCTAATGGAGATGTACAACGAGATGAATGTTGTTTTCGTGCCCGCTAAAACAACATCCATTCTGTAGTCCCTGGATCAAGGAGTCATTCTGACTTTTAAATCTTATTATTTAAGAAATGCATTTCATAAGGCTATAGCTGCGATAGACAGTGATTCCTCTGATGGATCTGAACAAAGTCAATTGAAAAACTTCTGTAAAGGATTCACCATTCTAGATGCCATTAAGAACATTCATAATTCATAATTCAAATTTCAACATTAACAGGAGTTTGGAAGAAGTTGATTCCAACCCTCAGGAATGATTTTGAGGGGTTCAAGACTTCTGTGTAGGAAATAACTGCAGATGTGGTAGAAATAGTAAAAGAACTAGAGTTAGAAGTGAGGCCTGAAGATGTGACTGAATTGCTTCAATCTCAAGATAAAACTTTCATGGATGTAATGGTTTGACAGTTTTATCTAATTATGAATTCCAAAAATATAAATTGAATCATGCTTGTAAACTGATGTTAATCTGGGCCACGTCAGTAGGGCGTTGAGCCCCGCCCCTCAGTGGGTGTGGTCTCAAGTATAAAAGGCAAGGCAAAAGACAGAGGGAGCAGATTTGAGAAGCAGTTTTTGAGAAGCAGTTCTGATGTTGGAGAGAACGCCCCAGGAGTAGAAAAGTGAGTCATTCGCCTGATAGTCTACAGCTGACTTTGTGGAGGAACCAGAGAAACTAAGCCCAGAGAACCCCGGGAAACCAAGAAGCCTAAACTCTGGCAAACATCGGCAGCTGTCTTGCTTCAACACGTGCCAGTGGACTTTGGTGAGGGAAGAACTTATGCTTTGTGGCCTGGTAACTGTAAGGGTCCACACCCAAAAAAAAATACCCTTTATAAAAAAACAACCAATTATTGGTATATTGCAAAGGCACACCTTTGGCTGACTAATACAATGGATAAGGAGATGCTTCCTATGTATGAGCAAAGAAAGTGTTTTCTTGAGATGGAATCTACTCTAGGTGAAGATGCTGTGAACATCATTGAAATGACAACAAAGAATTTAGACTATCACCTAAATTTAGTTGATAAAGCAGCAGCAGGGTTTGAGGGGATTGAGTACAATTTTGAAATAAGTTCTACTGTGGGTAAAATGCTATCAAACAGCATCACATGCTACAGAAAAATCTTTTGTAAAAGAAGAGTCAACTGTGCAGCAAACTTCAGTGTTGTCTTATTTTAAGAAATTTCCACAACCATGCCAACATTTAGCCACCACCACCCTGGCTAGCCAGCAGCCAGCAGCATCCAGGCAAGACCTTCCACCCACAAAAGGAATATGACTTACTGAAGGCTCAGGTGATAGCACTTTTTAGCAATAAAGTATTTTTAAATTCAGGTATGTACATTTTTAGACATGATATCACATATTTAATAGAATAAAGTATTGTAAACATAACTTTTATATGCAATTTTTGGGAAACCAAAAATTCGTGTGAGTCACTCTATTACAATATTTACTTCATTGCAGTGGTCTGGAACCAAATTTGCAATATCTCTGAAGTATGCCTTCATTTCATCAATTTTGACATAAACATCTACTAATTCCTTAAGATAACTGCTAAAAATGGAATAATATAAAGTAAAAGAATAAGCAAATTTTTCATGCATATTGCAGAACTCCAAAAGATTGTAGGTTTATATTTCTCCCAGGAACACATGAAAATGTTTTCTGTATCTTTGCCAACAGTGCAGATTTATCTTTTATTTTCTCAATTTCAATGGCAAAAAGTGTTTCATTATTGTTTTTTCAAATATCTCACATTATTCAATAACTGTTTGTTTACTTGACTATATCTCCTTCCAAACTGTAACCACCTTTTCAGGAGTATAACATTTTCACTATTATATCACCCATATGTAACCCATGCTCACTTACAGTGGTTGCTCATATATATTCAAAAAATTAATACATTTCTCTAACAATTGAGTTTAAATATATGTTTATTAGATACTTGTATTTCTTCTTTTTGAATATGTTCATTTACTTCACCCATTTGTCATACTATAAGAGTTAAAGAGAAAATAAGGCACCATGGAAGACCTACACATACATTATACAAATATTTTCCCTCTTTCGTTACTTCCTCTTAGCAAGCTGGATTATAGCTTTGAGTAATTTTTTTCAGGAAATAGGTGTAGATTGTATACTACCTAAACTAGTATATTTACGAGAATATCTTTCTTTTGCCTCACATGTATATTCCACCCTGGCCAAGGCAAAATTCTAGAGCATGATACTTTCCACTATAAACTCGTCTGATATTTAAGATTATGGAATATAAAACTGAGGAGAGCCTGATTCTGTTATCTTTGAGGAAGTCCAGTTTTCTCAGCCTTGATGCCAGTAGTTACAATCAAATCTTTTCATAATGCCATAAGGGGATAAAATTCAGGGTCAGGTATAGCAAGATTAACGAAATGGCAAGCCTGCCCAGCTAGCCAAACAGAAATTCTTTGATCTGGCCATGTGATCCCAAATTTAGGTAAAAGAAAATGCATCCAGTTAAAGTGCACTTAGATGAGTTTTGACAGTTTGAAATGCTTGTCAAACCACCTGAGAAACCAGTGCCACAATCAAGATACAGAACATCCCCAGAAGATTCCACAGGTTCCTTGCATTTCATTCTTCCCTCTGCTCTCTGACAAAGACAACCATGGATCTGCTTTTTGTCACTATTAATAGTTTGCATTTACAATACAGGTTGTTATTTTATCTTAATAATCAGTTTATCTTAACATACTGATTTTGAGATTGATCCATGATCTAATACTGGATATATCAGTATTTCATTCCTTTTTATTGCTGAATTGTATTCCATTGTATGAACAGGTCACATTTTTTTTTTATTTATTCCTCTGTTGATCGGCGTTTAGATTATTCCAGTTTTTGGCTATTACAAATAAAGCTGCTATAAACATTAGTGTACAATTCTTGGTGTGGACATACATTTTCAGTTCTCTTGGGTAAATACCTAGGAATGGAATGGCTAGATCATATAGCAGGTAAATATTTAAATTGTAAGTAAATTACAATATACTTTTGTGTTTTTTTTTTGTATTCTATATGGACAGATCAAGTGTTTTCAAATTAGTCTTCTGAAGACTAATATAGAATTATTGCTTATTGTAGCTTTGTTGTTAGTCTTGCTATCAGGTAGTGTAAGTCCTTTGCCACTTTTTAAATTGCTTTAGGTATTCTAGACAATTTGCATTGCCATATAAATTTTAGAATGAGTTTTTCAATTTCTATGAAACAGCCCACTAGAATTTTGAGTGGTTTTACATTGATTCCCTAGATCAATTTAGGGAGAATTTACATTCTTAACAATATTGAGTCTTCCAATCCATGAATATGGTATATATCTCTATTCGGGTTTTTTTAATTTCTCTCACAGCACTGTTCAGGAGGTTTTAGTAAAGAAGGCTTGTACATATTACAAATTTATTATAAATGGAACTTTAAAATTTCATTTTCCAAATATTTATTGTTAGCACAGTAAAATCCAGTTGATTTTTATATATTAACACCTTGAATCCTGAAACCTTACTGTGACAGTTTGACATTCTTTTATGAATCCCAAAAAGAAAAAGATTTTGTTCATCATCTAATCCATTCCTGTGGGTGTGAGACCTTTTGATTGGACTATGTCAATGAGGCATGACCCAGGCTGAGTCTCCACTCTCTTGCTGGGTCTGATATAAATGGAGAGACACAGAGAAAGACACACACACACAGAGAAAGGAAACTGTCATATTTGATCCGGCCATGTGAGAGAAAGGACGCTAGGGTTGCCCACAGCTGGGCTCAAGTTGCCAAGCCCCAAGGAGAGATGACTGATCCACCACAGCTAAGTTCAAGGAGAAAGTAGAGCAAGGCAGGCAGACTCTAGGATCAACAGTAGCTGACTTTGGTGAGAAAGCATCTCTGATGGTGCCTTGATTTGGACATTTCACAGCCTAGGAACTATAAGCTTTTACCCTAAATAAAATCCCCATTATAAAAGCCAAGCTATTTCTGGTACTTTGTATTGGCAGCCCTTTGGCAAACTAAGACACTTGCTAAATTCATTTATTAGTTATAGTAGATTACAAAGAATTTTCTACGTAAACAGTGATGTAATCTATGGACAGAATCTTTGTAATCTGTTTTCCTTTCAGATTTTTAGAATTTTTATGGTTTTTTTTCCTTGCCACATTTCAAAACCTAAAATCTCTAGTACAATATTGAATAGAAGTGATGAGAGTAGATATCCCTGCCTAATTCTGATCTTAGGGAGAAAGCATTCATTATTTTACCACTTAGAAGGATATTAGCTATAAGTTTTTCATACATGATCTTTATCAGATTTAGGAAGTTCCCTTCACCCCTAGTTTCCTGAAAGTTTTTTATCATGAATACATGTTGAATTTTGTCATATAAGTATAGTGGGAGGATTTTTAGGTTATCTTCTTTGCCATATCACCAGAAACAAAAGTTTGATAAACATTTTCAAAAGTGTGCTCTTCCTTTGCAATGCGAGTGCCTCCCTCTAAAACTGAAGGGTCTTTTGTAGATCTCATGTTTGTTTGTTTCTCCTCTTTAGTCATTCTTGAACAAGGAGATATATATTCAGTATAGTGGTTTTCCTGTAATTAATATGTATGACTTCTCAACACTACTCACTATTAATCTAATTATTCCAAGAATTGTCCCTCTGATCTTTAGCTGGTACACAATGCATAGTTAGTTTTCCAGAGTTTTTCAACTTTTTATTTATTTATTTATTTATTTATTTTTTTAAAGATTTATTCATTTTATTACATATCTCCCCTTCCCCCCCGCTGCGGCGACGCGCCCAGACTGGGTCACTGCGCAGGCGCGGCTTTCCCCGCTTGTGGGCGGCTTCTGCCTCCATCACGGCCGGCTTTTCAGTTCGCGGGTGGCTGGCTGTGCTCGATTTGCAGGCGACCTGCCCTGCCCGTGGCGGCTTTTGCCTGTCCGTGGCAGCTTTTTGCCCTGCCCACGGCAGCTCCGGCCCGCCCATGGCGGCTTTGCCATTCTCAAGGCGGTCTGCCCGCTAGGAGAGGTCCCCGGGAACCGAACCCAGGG
>PVKH010039753.1:0-11149 GCA_004027955.1 Chaetophractus vellerosus | reverse complement strand
ACTGCGCAGGCGCGGCTTTCCCCGCTTGTGGGCGGTCTCTGCGTCCGTTCACGGCTGGCTTTCAGTTCGCGGGTGGCTGGCTGCGCTCCATCCGCGGGCGACCTGCCCTGCCCGTGGCGGCTCTTGCCATGTCCGTGGCAGCTTCTTGCCCTGCCCACGGCGGCTCTGGCCCGCCCATGGCGGCTTGCCATTCTCAAGGTGGTCTGCCCGCTAGGAGAGGTCCCCGGGAAACGAACCTGGGGCCTCCCATGTGGCATGCCGGCGCCCTATCCACTGGGCTATTGAGCCGGCCCCACAAGTAGTTTTTAATTCGCCAGGAATTTGGTGTATAGCATGAAATAGATACAGGTATACCTCATTTTATTGCACTTCATTTTTTTGTTTTTGTTTTTGTTTTGTTTTTCACTTCGCTTTAATGAGCTTTATAAATACTACAATTCTACAACTTGAAGATTTCTGGCAACTCTGCATCAAATGAGTCTATCAGCAGAATTTTTCCAGCAGCATGTCCTCACTTTATGTCTGTGACATTTTAAAGTATATACCTTGTTTTTTTTTTTATTGAGACATAAAGCTATTGCCCACCTAAGAGACTATATACTATAAATATAACTTTTATATGCACTGAGAAACTAAAAAATTTGTGTAACTCTCTTTATAGCACTGGTTTGGAACCAACCCCGCAATATCTCTGAGGTATGCTTGTATTTAATATCTTTTTCATATTTCAGCACCATTTAATGAATAGTTAGTTCAGTCTTTGCCCAGTGATTTCTAATGCTACCTCTGCCAGATTCCTAAATGTCTCTTCCTAGGCTCTACATTCAGTTTCACTAAATCAATTTATCTTTTCCTGAACCAGTTACCACACTGCTTTAATTAGTCTAGCTTTAGAGTAAGTCTTAATAAGTTCCCTCCCCAGATCCGTGGTTTTCTAAAACTATCTTTACCATTTACTATCCTTTGCTCTTACATTAACATTTTACAATCAGTTTTTCAAAACCAGCTGGGATTTTAACAGTCATTACAGGGCAGGTTTTTCTCCTAAATAAGGATAAGTTAGGGGGCCCGGCCATATAGCCCAGTGGATAGGGCGACGGCATACCACATGGGAGGCCCCGGGTTCGGTTCCCAGGGACCTCTCCTAGCGGGCAGACCGCCTTGAGAATGGCAAGCCGCCATGGGCGGGCCAGAGCCACGGTGGGCAGGGCAAAAAGCTGCCACGGACAGGGCAAAGCCGCCACAGGCAGGGCAGGTCACCCACAAATGGAGCGCAGCCAGCCACCCGCAAACTGAAGCAGAGCCAGCCGTGAATGGAAGCAGAATCCGCCCACAAGCGGGGAAAGCCGCGCCTGCGCAGTGACCGGCCTCAGCGCGTCCTCGCAACGGGGGGGAGGGGAGATATGTAATAAAATAAAATAAATCTTTAAAAAAAAAAAAAAAGAATAAGTTAGGAGTATGCCTTTGTGTATAGCTTATGAAATTCACTGTTTATCTGAAGTCATATTTTAGATAGCTGTCAACTGTAACTATCATGTTTTTCCTATATAAGGATAAATAGCTTTCATCAAATTTTGGAAAAATATTCCATGACATAAAAAAAGATAAGAATCACTAATAGCAATGATTAAAGGCGGCACACCTTATTTTACTGTGCTTTGCTTTATTGCACTCTACAGATACTGTTTTGTTTTTTGTTTTTTTTTTTACAAATTGAAGGTTTGTGGAAACGCTGCATCAAGCAAGTCTATCTGCGCCACACCATTTTTCCATTAGCACGTGCTCTTCATGTGTCTGTCATATTTAGTAAATCTCACAATATTTCAAATGTTTTCATTATTATTATATCTTTTATGGTGATCTGTGATCAGTGATCTTTAATGTTACTATTGTAATTGTTCTGGGGTACCACAAACTGCACACATATAAGACAGCAAACTTAATAAACATGTGTGTTCTGACTGCTCCAGCAACTAGATGTTTTCCTGCCTCCCTCCCTCTCCTTGGGCCTCCCTATTCCCTGAAATACAATATTGAAGTTAAAAACCTACAACGGCCTCTTAAGTGTTTAAGTGAAAGGAAGTCACATGTCTCTCACTTTAAGTCAAATGTTAGAAATGATTACACTTAGTGAGGAAGGCATGTTGAAAGCTGGGAAAAGATGAAAAATAAGCCTCTTGTACCAAACATCTGGCCAAATTGTGAATGCAAAGGAATTAAAAGTACTACTCCAGTGAACACACAAGTGATAATAAAGTGGCAGTTTTATTGCTGACATGGAGAAAGTTTTAGTGGTCTAGATAGAAGATTAACCAGCCACAACATTCCAATAAGCCGAAGCCTAATCCAGAGCAAGGCCCTAACTCTCTTCAATTCTGTGAAGGCAGAAAGAGGGATAGAGAAGCTACAGGAGAAATGTTTGAAGTTAGTAGAAGTTGGTTCATGAAGTGCAAGGTGAAGCAGCAAGTGCTGATACAGAAGCTGTAGCAAGTTATCCAGAAGATCTAGTTAAGATAACTAATGAAGGTGGCTAACTAAACAACAGATTTTCAATTCAGACAAAACAGACTTACATTGGAAGATGCCATCTAGGATTTTCCTAGCTAGAGGGGAAGTCAATGCCTGGCTTCAAAGATTCAAAGGACAGGGTGACTCTCTTGTTAGGGGCTAATGCAACTGGGGACTTTAAGTTGAAGCCAATATTGATTTACCATTCCAAAAATCCTGGAGCCCTTAAGAACTATGCTAAATTTACTCTACTTATGCTCTATAAATGGAAAAACAGAGCCTGAATGAAAGAACATGTGTATTCAATATGTTTACTGAATATTTTAAGTCCCTGTTGAGATTTGCTCAGGAAAAGAAAAAACTCTCAAAATATTACTGCTAAAAAATAATAAATAAATAGATAGATAGATAAAATTACTGCTCATTGACAATGCACCTGGTCACATAAGAGTTCTGATGGAGATGTACAAGATTGTTGCTTTCATGCCTAACACAATATCCACTGTGCAGCCCATGGATTAAAGAGCTATTTCAACTTTCAAGTATTATGACTTAAGGAATACATTTAGTAAGGCTAAAGCAGCCATAGATAGTGATTCCTCTAATGGATCTGGGCAAAGTAAATTGAAATTTCCTTGTGGAAGGGATTCACCATTCTCAATGCCATTAGAAACACTGATGATTCATGGGAGGAGGTCAAAACATCAACATTAACAGGAGTTTGGAAGAACTTGATTTCAGCCTACCTGGATGACTTTGAGGGGTTCAAGGCATCAGGAGAGGAAGTAACTGCAGATGTGGTAGAAATAGCAAGAGAACTAGAATGAGAAGGGAGCCTGAAGACCTGACTGAATTACTGCAATCTCATGATGAAACTTGAATGGATAATGAGTTGTTTCTTATGGGTGTGCAAAGAAAGTGGCTTCTTGTGAATGTGATTAATCCCAGTGAATGGTGTGCTTGGAAGTAGTTGAGAAATAGTATTTATGTTTATGCTGTAAGTATTACTCCACAATTTAAAAAAGAAACTAAAGAGACAATGACAATGCGAGTATTCTCGCTGTCCTGATTTTGTTATAATCAGGGTAGGCTAAACATTCGCTCTATTAGAAACCATGCATTTGTCCCCAGACCTAGTTTTTCTTGCTAGGTCTGGTTTTTAGAATGCTGGTGATAAACCAAGCCTGATTTATTATATGACCATTCTGTATGGGAAATGACTGTAACTCTAGGTAACTTTGGTCAACCTTAAGAGATTTAGCAGGGGGACAGATATGGCTCAAATGGTTGGGCATCTGTCTCCCACATGGAGGGACCTGGGTTCGAACCCCAGGACCTCCCAGTAAAAATTAAAAAAAGAAAAATGTAGAAGGCACTCAGGCCGCCAGGTCCCATGCGTGGGTACGCCATCAGGCCTGGCAAGCAGGTGAGCCCCCCAGGGCCCTCATGTGGATGTGCCATCAGGCCCTGCCGAGCCACGCAGCAAGATGATGACGTAACAGAAGAGCGACACAAGGCAGAGGCAAGACGAGACACACCGAAAAACCAGGAACTACGGTGGCCCAGGCGACACCTCTCTCCCACATCAGAGGTTCCAAGGATCGAATCCCGGTGAAGACAGGAGGAAAAGAATGAGAAGAGAGGGCAGGAAACAGACACAGAAAATTGCCCAGCAAATGGACACAAAAACAGCCAAAACAGGGGAAGAGGGGGTAAAAATGGATAAAAGTAAATAAATTAATTAATTAATTTAAAAAAAGAGAGAGAGAGAGAGACAATGACAACTAAATACAATACAGGATCACAGACTACATGGAGGAAATGCCCAAAATCACATTATCGTAACATAACATAGACAGTTTTATATCAGTTAAAGTTCTTGAACTTGATAACTGTACTTAAGGTGGTTACATAACTGAATACACTTCTTAGGAAATTAAGATGGAAGTATTAAGTGTTCAAGGGTATGTATACAGCCTAAGCTCAAATGTTTAGAAAACTGACAGATGGACAGAATGATACAGCAAATGGGGCAAAATGTTAAAATTGGTGGAGCCGGGTATCAGAGCAGAGAGGAATGTTGGAGTTCTCTATATGTTTTTTTTTAATTTATTATTTTATTATTTTATCTGTATTGGATTTGTATTATTTTTAAAACTGTCCTATAGGTTTGAAATTTTTGCAAAATAAAAAGTTAAGGAAAAACAAAAACAAAAGATAATGGCCAAAATTTTCCAAAGATAACAAAAGAATTCAAACCATGGAACCAAGATACTCAGAGAACCACAAGCAGGATAAAACAAAACAAAACAAAACAGGATATGTGAAAAATTGGGGGGAAAAAACACCCATACACCAGGACACAGCATAGTCAAACTGCTGAAAACCAATTAAAAGAGAAAAGCTTAGGAGCAATCGGAGGAAAAAAAAAATTTGAGCATATCTACACTTCAAATATTAAAGAAAGCTCTTCATAAACTTAGATCTATGCAAAGATAGTGAAAATGAAGGTATTACAAGATTTAATCATTTTTAATCATTCGAAAAGTTAACTGTTTAAAGCAAAAATAGTTGCAATGTATTGTGGGCTTACAGTGTATGTAAAAAATAAAATATAGATCAACCACAAAACACAAAATAAGAGGGAGAAATTGGGAATAATTTGCTGTGAGATTCTTACACAACAAATGAAGAAATGTAAAACTATTCTGTGAATTAAAAGACATATTGAAACTCTAGAAAAACTAAATCAATTTTAAAAGGGCATAAATAAGCTAAATAGTGAAGATAACATAATAAAAAATACTCAAACAATCCAAAAGCAGTCAGAAAAAAGGAATAAAGAACAAATGGAACAAATAGAAAACAAGCAAGGTAGCAGATTTTAATCTAACTTTATCAATCATCAAATTTACTGTGAATAGTCTAAACATCCCAATTAAAAGACAGAGATTGTCAGCTTAAACAAAAAAGCAAAACCCTACATATGCCTGAAAGCCCTCTTTAAAAGAAAGCTATCATGACAAAGTAGACATCAGAACAAAGAACATTACCAGAGATAAAGAAGGACATTACACAATGATAAAAGTGTTATTTCACCAAGAAGATACAACAACTCTAGAATGTATATGCACCTAAGAACAGAGCCTCAAAATATATGAAGCAAAACAGAACTGAAAAGAGGAACATCCAAATCCACAATTAAGGAGACTTCAATACTCCTCTCTCAGTAATATATAAGATGTAGATAAAGTCAGTAAAAACATAGAAAATACCTTGATGAAAGGATAGGGACAGTTGTCTTCTCAACATTTTCACTGGAGGGTAAGTCCACATTGTCATCTATGTTCTTTTCCTTATTGTAATCTCCTTCATTTACCTCAGGCCTTATAGACTGGCATTCATCTACAAATACAAAGTGAATGTTATTCTAAAAAAAAAACAAACACAAAAATACCTCTTCCATTATTTTTTAAAGAACAAAGGAGTTTATATAACATTGTCTTTTCCCACAAAACATTAATTCACTCAATTTCTAGGCATATCTTATTTTATAGCATAATGAAAATTTAATCAATTTACAACTGCTTGTGTTATAAAGCTCAGTCTAAATTTCTTAGGCAATTTGAAGCCTCTTCCTTTTATCTTGCTTACATTGTTGGTGGTTAAATTAAGTTGTTTTATGTGTCTAGTGAGGCAACTAAAAGTGGACTTGGCTACTCATCTGCTCTTTCAGAAGTGTCAAAGTTAATAACAGTAACATCTGTAATTTATTGACTAACAAATTGGCAGGGACTCTGATAAGTCTTTCTGATGCATTATCTCATTTAATAAAAAAAAACCACCTATTAAAAGGTATTAATGTTATTCCCATCATAGAGAAGAAACTGAATTCATTGATCTTAAATGACTTTCCCAAGATCATACACTTAGCAAGTAAAATAGCTAGAATTTAAAATAAAGTCTGTTTGATTTCAAAGTCCAATGACTTAAACATCAAGCTATTCTGTTTCATATGAAATGTCTCTTAAGAATAAGCCACAAAACAGCATAATATTGTGATGTCTTGTTCTGGTGTGCTATCATTTTTTCCTATATTTACTTGACTATCAGGCTTTAAGTAATCTATGAATATGAACTCTTAAGGGAAGAGACCAAGCCTTCTCTAAACTCTTAGCCTTCATTCCCTAGGAACTAATAAGGATCAATACTTCTTCAAAGGAAGGGAGGAAGAGAGGGAGGGAGGGAGGGAGGGAAATGGAAGGAAAACTTATTCAAGTATCTCTTCTATAGAAATTAAACACCCACTGTGGGTTCAGAGGTACTCTATAGAGGTCAAACATAAAATCCTATGATCTATTAAAATACATAAGCAACATACATTTAACTATACACATGATTTCCAATCATTATTAATGAGAGTACATAGGAGGCAATACAGTTTACAAACTGAGAAAAATCTCCCTGCTTCATTTCACTTTTTTTAAACAAATAAGCTTTTATCCTTTTAATTGGGATAAAGTAATTGAGTTTAACACAGTATCATAAACACAAAACCAATTAATAAACATTATTAATTGCTACTATCCAGAAGGAAAGTATTTAAGTTACACAGAATATTACATATCTTCTCAGGTAAGATAGGGTTATTAAAGTGTACTAAGAAACTTACTCTTGTATTTTTCTCCATTAAAACAGTCTGACTGAACAGTGGCATTTCCTGAAAGAATTTCTACTTCCTGTTCATCAGTTTCCTCTTGATTCTTCCTTCTCTTTTTCTTTTGATTTAGATCTGGTTCTAATGCAATCTGTCCTGAATTCTCTCCTGATAACGTCAGAGACTGTGATTCCTCTTCAACTGTCTGAACATTCTTCTGAGATCCTTCTGTGTCTGAAATATTAATACTCATAGACTCATCTGGGTCATCATTCACTCTTTCACTGGCAAATTTTTTCACTGAAAATAAGAGAATTGGTTATGAATTTATAAATAATCTACAGAAAAATTCTTAAAAGGAGAGAAGGTAAATATTCAAGTATTTTTTTGTATAAGTAAAATACAAAAATTTTTATGAACAAAAACAATTGAAAATACCTAAAACATCTGATAGAAAATGACTACTTAAGTTGTAATACATTATGCTATAAAAATCCATGCAGCCAATAACAATAACAAGGTAGGTTTATATATAGTAATGACAAAGATTTTCAAAACATAGTGTTTTAATAAAAAATTAATTTGTAGAACAACATATAATGATCTCATTTTTATTAAACAAAAAAATTACATTATATAAAGATTATATAATAAAATTCAATGTCATTTATTTTTCTTTTAAAGTCAAAACAAAAATTAAAACTAAGAAAATAAGAACTGATTTAGTTTTTATCAGACTAATAACCAGAAATTTTTAAATTATGAGACTTGCAATAATATATCTGAAATGTTTTTACATTAAATAAGATATAATGAGTTACTTGTACTATCACCTATAAATCACAAGAATATAGCTATCTCCTAGGAATATAGATAGCAAAGAAACAATAACAAAAAGCTAATGAAATAACTTTTGCAGCTACCAAAACTACTTTTAAAAAGATACAGGTAGTTTTGTATAGTGGCAGTATCATAGCCAATGAGGTTTATCCTTGTTCTGGATGATACTGCAATGACAGACACATGACATTATACATTTGTCAAGCCCATAAAACTATATAGCACAAAGTGTAGATGATAATGTAAACTATATAGACTATGGTTAGTAGCAATGCTTCAATATTGGTTCATCGATTATAAGAAATGTGCCACACTAATGTAAGATGGTAATAACAGGGGAAACGGGGAGGGGAGGTGGTAATGGGAATTCCCTATACTCCCAGTGTAATTTTTCTATAAATGTAATTCTAAAACTTCCCTAAAAATAAATTTTATAATTACAAAAAAAAAAAAAAATACACGTGCCATGCTCCAGAAAGAGAAAGTCTAGATTGGCTCTATACAGGAAAGTTATCATAGCAAGCTTGAATGCTATCCTTTGAAAGTCCTACTGACAAGGATGGCCCTTGGCTGGCAACTGAGAACTTGGATTTGGGGAGGGTTCTCACCTTAAATGATAAGAATAGCTCACTATGCCTAAACTATTCACATAAAAAATGTGGTTCAAAGTGAACAACTGCTTTCCTTCCAGGCATCTTGAATTTTGGTACCTGCCAGGTGGAGAGTGTCTACACAACCGATCTCCAATAAAAACTTTGGGCATAAGTCTCTAATGAGTTTCCCTGGGAGACAAAATTTCACACGTTATCTCAATTTGTTACTGGGGGAATTAAGTGCATCCTGTACAACTCCACTGAGCAAGGATCCTTGGAAGTTTACACCTGGTTTCCCACAGAATTTGTTTGCCTCATGCACCTTTTCCCTTTGCTGATTTTACACTGTAACCTTTTGCTGTAAAAAAAAAAAAAAATCTTACAATGATTACAATAATATGCTGGGTCCTTTCAATCCTACTAGTGAATCTTTGAACCTAAGGTCTCATAGTCCTAAGTTTCAGTCCTGCTTATAACTCTACTAATACTCTGAGCCTTAGGAAAATGTGGCTTGGGATCCCTGGGGCTGTTTTTGTGTGATTAAAACAAATGTAAAAGGGGATGGGATATGGACTACCTAATACATAAGGTTCCGTGTAGTGCCAAGATTCTTTAAGTTATGTGATTATAGCTCAACACTGTTCTCTTAGTTCAGAGTTAAAATAGGAAGGGAGTGGATATGGCTCAAGCAGTTGAGTGCCCGCCTCCCACATGGGAGGTCCCAATTCAGATTCCGGTGCCTCCTGATGAAACAAAAACAAACAACAAGCAGAATAAACAAGAACACAAACCGAGGGAAACCAAGGTGGCTCAGTGGTTAAGTACCGGCTTCCCACATAAGAGGTCCCAGGTTCAATCCCCAGCCCCTGGTACCTCAAAAAAAAAGTTAGAAAAATGTAAACCTAAAACAAGGTATAGATACATACTAACAAAATATGCATCTGGTTCAAGTCAGCATTAACCTTCAGAAAGAAGTTGTGCTCAAACAATACTATCTATTCATAATGTCAAAATATTATAGCTGTACTTTTTAAAAATATTAATATTTTGTTATAGATTTGTTTTCCAAAGGAAATAATAATAAACCAAACATGAAACTTGATGCTCCAAAATTATGATGGTGTTTTATTAACTACAACTGTGGTCTATATGATAGAAAGGTATCAAAAGTGCTGCCAGGTCAATTATAAACCTTAAAAGGAAGCAACTGTTTTGGCCCAGATAGAAGATTAAAGATAAATCAATTTGTTCCTTGGATGCACTGATGATCCTAACTATGTGAATAACACATCAACTCCCAAAGACTTGAGGAATAATACTGCAAGTCTATTACTGCTAAGGAAAATAGCGTAATTTCTTCTTTTTTTTTTTTCAATTTTTTTTTCTTTAGCATAATTTCTTTTAAAACAAATACCTTTCATTTTTTTCCGTGGTTTTGAGGGTTTCTTCTCCTTTAAAGACTGATTTTTAACTGACTTTTGTTTTCTTTTCTCTTCTTCAGCAAGAACTTTCTGAAGCAAATGAGCAAAAAAATCGAAGTCAAAAGGGCGCTTTTCCTCTGTTTAAAAAAAAATAAGGAAAAGAACTTTCAAGTTTCTATTTTTTTAAACCATCATAAAATCAAAAAAGTGGGCTTGTCTATTAACAGGAGAATGGATAAACAACTAGTTAGTATAGTAGAGTCGCACAATAGAATACCACTCAGCATTAAAAAGGAACAAACTACTGACACATGCAATAAATATGAATAAACCCCAAAAATATGCTCAGTGAAAGAAGATGCAAAAAGTACATACTGTATGACTTCATGAATAAGGTTCTCTAAAACAAGCTGGACCAATCCATGGTGATACAAATGAAACCAGTGGTTGCTTTGGGCCAGGAGGACAAAAATAGAGACTGATAAGAAAGGAACATGGGGGAATCTTTCTGGAGTGATGAAAATATTCTATACCTTGTTTTGGGTAGTGGTTACCATAGATGTATTCATTTGTCTAAACTCAGCATGCTACACACTGCACTGTATATAATCATAAATAAGTTAAAAAAATAAATAAGTAAAAGGGCTAAGGTGACTAAGAAGTACTTTAGTACTTTAAAGCAGATATATAAAATGTAAATATAAATCAATTTATAAAGATGAAAGGAGATGAGTGGTTATATAGGTCTGAGGAAGAAATGCTAAGCAGTGTAGAGTCTTTCTTTTTAGGGTAATGAAATTGTTCTAAAATTTTTTAGAAGATGAATGTACCACATTGTGATTATACTAAAAGTCACTAATTATACACTTTGGATATAATAGCCAGAAATAGCAGCTAGGTACAGTGGGGAAGCAAGGAAGGATTGAGAGGTGAGGAATTTCTTGTTTGTTTTATGTTTATTATTATTATTAATGAAATAATGAAAATGCTCTAATAATGGTTGAAGTGATGAACACACAACCATGTGATTATAGCAAATACCATTGATTGTACACTCTGGATGAATTGTATGTTTATTAATATGTATTAATAAAATTGATTTGTTAATTAAAAAAAAAAACCTTTGGTAA
>PVKH010039752.1:0-11137 GCA_004027955.1 Chaetophractus vellerosus | reverse complement strand
GGAGATATTTAACCAGTGATGATCAATTACGTAGTGTAGTTGAACTGAAGGACGAAAAGTGAAAAATATGTTAGATATAATCCTTATTATAGAGTAGGCTGCTGGAGAAAGGGCAGGGATTCTTTGTTTCCTTGCCAGAATAGACAAAATAATAATTTATTACCTTGAAATGTTTCTGCTGTTTTTATCTGTTTTTGGAAACACTTATGGGATGTTGCGTTTTTATATTCATTTCAGT
This sequence comes from Chaetophractus vellerosus, assembly GCA_004027955.1. Lineage (NCBI taxonomy): Eukaryota > Metazoa > Chordata > Mammalia > Cingulata > Chlamyphoridae > Chaetophractus > Chaetophractus vellerosus. Next base: position 10,899 of record PVKH010039752.1, on the reverse strand, counting down.
ACCTTACATGCCTATACTTTTCTACAAGCAATTTTATTTAATATTTTTTAAAACTAGAAGCATCAAAGTTCAGCACTACCACATTCTCTTAAGTGTCAATATATTGCCTCAAACCACATTTTTAAAATAAAGCTTTGCCCAAGATTCATTTTTGTTTAAACATTTGCAAAATTGTATTCATTGTTGAAATTTTTGTGCACTGATAATTGGTGTTTATTTTCCTCAATATTTCATGTAACTCCAAAAATAAAATGAAAAAAAATTTTTAAAAGGAAAATAATTCTTTAAAGATGTGTATTTATGCTTTTTTCTATTGTGAAACCATATGGAGTATACCGTTAGAGCTGTGCTAAGAAAAGACAGTTCCTTTTCCTAGTCTTAGTCATGTGCTGGGGATAAATACAGTCTGAAGAGGATGTGATTTTGAGCTCAGAGGGATGCTTAAAATTTGAGGTATGGTAATGAGAGTATTATTATTTACTTTGAATAGCAAAAGTAGTAGATTGAAATTACCCTGCAGGGTATGAAACTCCCTAAAACTCTTTCACACTAATGCATTAACACCTCCAGATACCTGTATCTTTAAGCTTTTTAGCTCTACTTTGTAGGACTTTCTTTCCAGTTAAAGGATGCCCACTCAATCAATCTTGTGCTGATAGGAGAGATTTATTTTCTTTTTCTCTTTTTCTTTGTTGTTGAGATTTGTCTTTTACTGAGTGTAAGTTTTTTCTCTGTCATCATTCTAAATATAAGCATCCTTTAATAATCAAAAATGCAGAATTAGACTGAAGGGTATGGTGCTTAAACTTCTAGATCTGTAATTTTAAAACTGATGAGTTTGTTGCAATAATGAGTAGTGAAATGAATGCTGTGAGTTTGACAAGCACTTTTACTAGAATAAGTGGAAGTTGAGAAATATCAGAGGATCTTTGAAATAGGATAGGTTTTGTGTCATAATTTTGTTGTAATTACATACATTCATATTCAATAGCAAAAACTGATGACTATTCCAGAATAATTATTCACTCCTTTTTAAATCATTAATGACTATACTTACCAGACTCCTCTAGCTGTGTAGTCACATGACTTAGTTTTGGCTAATGGGATATAATCAGAAGTTGTATATCTGCACTGAGTTATACCTTTGAGGGAAGGAAATGTGACCTTTCCCTTCTCCTCTGTCCCCCCCTTCACCTGAAAGCAGGCATATTGATGAGAGTTGGAGTATCTTCCTTTTACCACTACATAGAAATCACATATTGAGGATGGCAAGACAAGGAGTTCAAAGAAACCTAGGTCCCTAATGTTTGTGGAGCCATAGCAGCCTGAATACCCTATCTGACTTCTAATTGAAAAAATAAACTCCCTTGCTTAACTTATTATTTTGGATCCTTTCTGTTACACTGGTTGGTTTGATATTCCAACTAATACAGAGTATGGTACCAGAAGTTGGGCTGCTGAACAAAACCTAAAAATGTTATTTTGGTTTATTGGTTGGGCAAGAGTGAGGATACTGATACTGGGCTGGAAATCTGTTGATATTGGACTGAAAATGCTGTGGCAAAACATTTCCTAAAATTGACTTGGAGAGAGACCTTGGAGGTTAGACCACTTGTCAATCAAACCCTCAATTCTTAGACTCTTTTTGCCTGTTTGTCTACCCCTCCCCTCTCTTCCCAATTTCCCTCCCCCTGGACACATTTATTAAAGTCCTATAAGAGAAGTGAACTCAAGTTAGAACTAACCACATCCTAAGGAAAAAAGGAAGCGAGCTGGTAAGATAGGCTTTCTATTTCTTTGGCCTGCAATCTAAATTGACGGATAGTCTTATAATTCAGAGTCTTATAAATCAGCCCTGACAGGCCTTCTGTGCTCAAACTGAGGCAGTGATAAAATGAGTCTCTAAATCAAGAAACAGTGTTAGCAGGAGATAAGACTGGATAAAACCATTAAGACTACCAGACAATGGGAGCCAGTCCAACGGGAAACATTAGATTAAGGGTGTTGCCTTCCTACTGAAGCCAATTGTTTTATGTAGTCTCAAGCTAGCCGCTATTAAATTGAGCAATAGGGTTATTGGCTGGACAGAGGAGCAAGTAAACAAAAGACCAGAGTGTTCTGGCTAGAATGCAATATATAGATGAGTACTTCGTCTTTATTTATTTGTAAACAGAACTGATTAAAAAGGTTTTTTTTTTTTGTTTTTTTTTTTTACTGCATTTGTTGCCAAAGACATCATGATCAGGCTTGATAAAGTCCTTATAGTTCACCTCCTAAAGCAAACTTCATCTCCCTAATCCTGTACCAACTAGCAGGCAGTAGTCTGTTCAACCTTATGCGGCTCTGAAGATAGGAAAACTCTCAATGTCTACTTCATATGTGAAAACAGAGCTAATGGACAGACATGAAACTCTGTGAAAAGCAAACTCAGACATTCCTAGGACAATGACCAAGAAAGTATCCCCCAGAGAGAAGAACCATGTACTGCTAGATAGTTTAACAAAGAAAATTACTCCACTGCCATGACAGTGAGTCTTTGCAATTTCCGTTTATAGATTTGACAATTAGGATGGTCCAGTTACTGTCGTGTTCCCATTTTTGTCTTTTCAGAATGGTAGTTTTGTTATGTCTATCCTGTTTCTAGTCACCATTATATATTGAGTTATGGAGGGATACTTTGATTTGATTTATAAAATCCATGAGAAACCACTTCTAGACATTATATAAATGTACATCACTCAGACATTCCAGAATTTAAACAGGATCCTGGGCCTGGATGGGTCTTTGGACTTGTCTCTCTTGGGGAGTAAGAGGGCAGGGGCATTTTCTAATTATGAATAAGAAGAAAAGTGTGACCCAATTGGGCAACTATGGCAAAGATCAAAGTAGACTTCACTATCCATTCTCCTTTTCTATTGCAGAACAAACAGGTTTCCTGCCGAAATTCATTCTCCCATTCATAGTATGGTGTTGATCTTAGAAAGTGGATGTCTATTCAGAGATTAGATTGTCTGTTCCTTCTTGAACCCAGGTAAGATCATATAAATACTTTTTTGCCAATGAATATAAGTGAAAGTGAGACATAGTCTATCGCTTCTTTGCCAAAGTGTTTAAGAAGCCTCTTTTTCTCACTCCTCATCTCTAGCAATGGAAGATATATATTGAAAGTGGCAGAGCCACCATTTGTCTGTGTCTCTTAATGAATGTGAGACATAGGTGCATAGGTGAAAAATAAACTTTTATTGTGTTTGAACTATTTTGTATTTCGGGAGCTTTTTTTTTCTCTCCCAAACAACAGCTAGCATAACCTTAAAACACCATTTTACATGTAACAGAATATTAATTGGATACCTGGCCATCCAACTAAAGCCTGTGTTTTCCAGTCTCACTTGAAAACACAGTGAGTATGGCTGCATAACTACGTCCTGCTAGTGTGATCTGAACTGGAGTGATATGTACAACTTCTGAGATGTACCCCATAAGGGGAGGGGTGCATCCTCCTCGTTCCTTTTTCTTCCTTCCCAGTAATTGAGTGCACACAAGGATAAGAGTTGAAGCACCCACCCTGGACATCAAAATGGCCTGATCAGGAAGAAAAGATACTGATAGAATGAACCTCATCAACATTCCAGCCCTGGGCCTCTGTTTTGGAATTTTACATGAGATGAACTTCCACTTTCTTATTTAACTCATTCCTTGGTCTTTCTCGCATTTGAAGAGATAACTTACACATATGCATATGTGTAGTTGACAATGAAATTTATTTTGAATTGCAGACAAGTTTAACTAGGTTGTTCCCATGTATTAATTCTATTAATATTCTTTTAATCTGATGTCCATTCAATTCTCCTAAGCCTTCTCTCCATTATGCCACCCTGGGAGATCAAATATCATGAATTCAGTGTCTTTCCATGGTAATTATGTTGTCACCCTTCCATAGAAATTCCATCTTTGGTCAATTACTCCAAAGTGCTTTGAGCCAGCTGCATGCAGATGACCAAAGGTTTGGTTGAGGAATAAGGTACCCTAACTTTTTTTTTTATGCCAGTAGTTCCTTTACTCATGAAAAACACAAAACTGGAATCTCACAATGAAACAGAGTTACTGCTCATTAGGAGGCACAAAACATAAAATTTCTCAGAAGAGAGAGAGAGAGAAGGATGTTTGAATGTAGTCACAGTGGTGAGCCGTCAAGATTCAATTAGGTTTCAACATCACACGTTAGCAGCAAGATGTGTCCATGAGTTGGGTTTTTGAATGATGTGATTACAGTCAAAATCAAGCAAATAAAAACCAAAACATCCAGTACATTAACCCTGAGCTTCGACATCTCTTCCATGTGAGACATTGATGCAAATCATCATTATCCAGGCTTTCACTCAAGTCAAATCTTGCTCTGTCTCCCAAATGGAGACTTTATAAAGTATTCTAAATCACATATATGTAACTTTGGAATGAGTTATATGTAAACATCAAGACATTCACTGCACTCCACATCTGGGTGCAAACCCATCCCAGCGTGTGGAATATTAAATGGCCAGGGTCCAATTAAACAGTGAGGATCCAGGAGCCCAGAAAGTCTTGGATGAAGCATTAGGAGACAATCAAGAGATGACTATACCAAATGTCAGGAATTGGTCAGAAACAATAAAAATGACTTAAATAATTATCCCAACAAAGAAGACAGTAAATAACAATCCCATTTCATCAAATCACTGAAATATGTTTTCTTGTAAGTTGTTGCCATTTGCTTGAATGAAATCTTGAAGGCTTTCCATTTTTTCTCCACCCAGTTTAAGAACACATTGACTAGAAATCTGTGATAAGAATTTAGTAAAGTCGTTTCCCTCCTGTTCCTCATTATGCCAACGCAAGAACACTTATAGCTCCCTGGGCAAAGTATTTCACATCCATGTCTTCATCTTGGCCTAACTTCTGTAGTACTAGTTTAACTCCCCCCCTGCAAAGCAGCAGTATCTAGAATTGGTCCATTTTTTTGGTGGCAATTTGGCCACATTGAAATGAACGTTTGGTACTTGGTCTTCTGCCATTTTTAATACGATGGGCAGCATTTGCTTAGTGGTTATTTCCTGACCACAGGTTTCAGACAGTGCGTTAATGCAGAATGAAGTGGTCGTTCTATGCAAGTATTAGGATCATTTGCCATTACTAGCACTTTGGGAACAATGGTATTTTGGGCCCGTTCTGTACCAAACTTCAGAACTAGTTTCATGAGTTCTTTTTGGCAGCTTCTCGAACAGCATATACATGGTCCACAAGCCAGGCCATACATAAAGAATTTAGCTTTTCATCAAAGCTAATGAAAAGCTAGGAAAGAATGGAGTGATTCAGAGGAAACCTCAGCTATTCCCTATACATAATGATAGGACCTTTGGGAATCCTATTCATTGGAGAGTAAGACTTGGTACTTTTGAATTTTAATGCAGGTGATGAAGACATTACTTTGCCTAAGTCCTTTATGAGTGGGGATTACATAAACATTGATGAAAATAATAAAGTGATGCTATTGTTGCTTACATACAACAAATAAGTTAAAAATTATACCCCCCCAAAACAAGATAAAACAAAACAAAACATAAAAATGCTTAACCATATGGCAGCCCTTTTCTTGGTAACTTCTGATTTATTTCTACTTTCCGTATAACTCAATTATTAGCTATCTCACTAATCAGAAATCAGATTGTGTTTTAGGTCTTATGTATTATAATGGTAACCATGCATGTGCCAGTTGTTTTATCTTTTCTTTTTTCTTTTTATTTATTCATTTTTATATTTATTTATTTATTTTAAAGAAACTTTAGATTAGATAAATGTTACATAAAAAATATAGAGGATTCCTATATGCCCCACTCTCTCCCCTCCCACACTTTCCCACATTAACAACATCTCTCATTAGTGTAGTACATTTGTTACAATTGAAGAACACATATTGGAGCATTGCCACTAAGTGTGGATTATAGTTTACATTATAGTTTAAACTCTTTCCTGCACAATTTTCTAATTATGACAGGATATATAATGGCCTGTACCAGTCACTGCACCATCATTCAGGACAATTCCAATGCCCTGAAAATGCCTCCATATTACACCTATTTTTCCCTGTCCCTCCCCTCAGAGTCTCCAGTGGCCACTGCCTCCACATCAATGATAAAAGTTCTTCCCTTACTAGAATAACAATAAGTCTATAGTAGAATAACAGTAAGTCTACTCTAGTTCATCATTCATTCCCCAATCCTGAGGATTCTGGGATGGTGCAAGATCATGTAGAACAATTCTATTGCCCCCAAAATGCCCCATGTTCCATCTATTCTATTCTTCCCTCTCCCTTCCCTCAGGATCCATGGCAACCACCCTGCATCACTCCTTGAAAAACAGGATTCATAATTACTTGCAACAACATTGAGGGTTTGACATACTGGCCTGTCCTCCCCTATCAGGCTCTGCCTATGCTCTTGAGAGACTCCTGCCCCTCTATTTGAGAACATAGCAGGACTTCCCAGTATGGGAGTCCAACACCTTCCCGTTCATTGTGTGGGTCTCCACCCACTGATACAAAGCACTGTGACAAGATGAGTACTCACACACTCCCTAGAAGCCTGCCCCAGGTGCACCCTATCCCACATGCCCCCCACATCAAACACCCTAAACCAGTAACCCTCCCCTGCCGTATTTGCCAAAAGAACATTCCCAACATTGTAGTTTCAACCACATTCCTGCAAATCCCTATAGTTCATCTGTTCCAGCCCCTGATCTTTTCTTCTTCTTTTTTTTAAAAAAAATACAGCACATTATGGGAAATTAATATCAAAAACTAATAAGGGATAAGTACATTAGTCCCTAAGATAACTATAAAAATCAAGCAGTACCATTCATTCTTCCACTTTAATATTTTATTTATCTTCCACCAAAGGTATGCATGTAATAGAACCTTAAATTCAACACTATTTGGACTCACCTGTACGTGTGTCTTACTCCTGGGAGACTGGCTAAGTGCCTACTTACTAGGTTGGGAAACATTGCTGCCTTGATGTTCTTGGAAACAGGATCTTGTAGAAAAGAGGATGTTCAACTGACTTGTATCTCCTGGATCTAACAATAAGTTATATGAAAGGGAAAACTGTAGAAATAGTTGAATCTTGGCTTGATCATTTCTGAAATCAGGGGTTTATGGTAGATGACTGCTAAGATTCCTTCAGGTTCAAATTATGATCTAAAAGAAATAAAACAATAACGTAAGTGACACAACCCTATTTTAAAGGGGAAGAATATATTTAGGTGTACATATTTTGCTTTGGGGGAAGTAAGCTAAAGGGTAGGGTAGTATAGAACTTCACTCTGTATCTTAGAAAAATTTCTCATTGCTTATAATTTCTTTAGATTGCTTTGAACTCTCACTCGTCCCCCCATCTTAGCTCAACAGTAAATGTACTGTTAAAATTTTATCCCCCAGATGGCAGTGCAGCATTCCAAGTTTAGAATGCTCTGGTCCAGTGCTCTTGAAAAAGGCATTGCAAGCTTGTCTCTGGCACGTTTATGTGCCTTGTTTCTTCCTTTTGGAGAAAATATGCTACCATTCTAATGTAACAAGACTTGAGTAATAAGAGAAAAATAGCTTATACCCAAGCGAACACAGCAGCAGCTTTCCATTTCTGCAGGCTTGTGCAGCACCATGTCTAATAAATAACAAGTAAGAAAATCATCCAAAGTAATCTACTGAAATAACAGAAGTTTAAAACATAATTAGGTTAAAAAATAACCTATATTTTTAATTTTTAATTTACATGTTTTTTTAAAAATTCAGGATACTAAAACATTTACTTAAATGAAAGGTCATAGAGAAATTTCTCGGGCCGGCTCGATAGCCCAGTGGATAGGGCACCGGCATACCACATGGGAGGCCCCGGGTTCGGTTCCCGGGGGCCTCTCCTAGCGGGCAGACCGCCTTGAGAACGGCAAGCCGCCATGGGCGGGCCAGAGCCGCCGTGGGCAGGGCAAAAAACTGCCACGGACAGGGCAAAAGCCGCCATGGGCAGGGCAGGTCGCCCGCGAATGGAGCGCAGCCAGCCACCCGCGAACTGAAAGCCGGCCGTGAACAGAAGCAGAAGCCGCCCACAAGTGGGGAAAGCTGCGCCTGCGCAGTGACCGGTCTCGGCGCGTCGCCGCAGTGGGGGGGAAGGGGAGATATGTAATAAAATAAATAAATCTTTAAAAAAAAAAAAGAAATTTCTCAGTAATTATTTTAAAAAATACAAATGAAAAGGACAACATCCATTATAATCTTCATTTAAAGGACTACAAAATTCCTATGACAAATATAAAAACAAATAATAAAATAGCTTTAAATGGTGAGCATGAAAAGAATCCAGGGAAGTGGTCACATTTCAGTTTTATAATAAAAAGCCAGTGATGCTATTTGGATCAAAACTAATAGTATGATGGTCAAAGACACTAGAGTGAATAATTGGATAAATTAATACTAAAACAATTTTCATTGGTAATGCCATGAAGATGGGAAAAGTGAAGACAGGGAAACAAAATTTGAAAAGGCTATGAAGAACAATCTTGAAAATAAGAGATAAGTCATTTTGACAGCTTTCTGGAATGTGGTCACATCTTATTTTAGAACCATCTTTATGTTCTGGAGTTTCCTTCATGTTTAGGTCAATGAAATCTCTCCAGATTCACATTTCTGATACAAAAAAAGGTTGACGTCACAGAGATTTGTAAATAATGAAATACAAGTTTTTTAATCACACTGTTTGGATTATTTTATTTGACTTGCTGCTTATGGATTGTCTCCCTTTATCAAGAAGCACCTCAGATGAGTACTCAATCAAAATCTGATAGCCACTGTAATCTAATCACCGATTGGGAAACAATGAAAAAAATATATATTTGCTCAATGAACTTATATTCCATCTTCTACTAGTCTCTTCTGCTATATTCTAGTTGGGGAAATAAGCAACTTACAAATAGCCATAGAGAGAGCAGGAATAAAGGCTGTAGTGTGGGGAGGATAGTGCCCTCTCCAGGAGCATGCCAAAATGAAAATCTTGGCTCTGCCTCCCAATATTTTGGTGGCTTTCAACTGACTACTGGAGGTCTCTGTTTTCCAGTTTCTTTATAAAGCATATGATAATGAGGGTACCTACTTTATAGTGTTGTTGTGAAGAGCAAATGAATTGAGTAAAGTGCTTGGCATCTATCAAGTTAGTTAACAATAATAATAATAATAAACATCCTGGTATTCAGAGTAGGGAAAGACTAGTGTCCTTGTTTGAAACTTTTGTGTACCCTAGAAAATCCTGTTCTTAAAGTGAACCTACTCCTCTGCCTGTGAACCCATTGTTGATGGGATCATTTAATTAGATTCAGACCTTTTGATTAGATCGTTTCAGTTAAGGGTCTTTGATTAGATTGCTTGAGGAACCTTGAGTGGGTCTTAATTCTCTACTGGAGTCCTATATAAGCTGAGGAGAGTGGAGAGGAAAAGCTGCCATTTTACCCTGTCATGTGAAAGAAGACTCCAGGATTGCCTACAAGTGCAACAAAACAGAGAAACCCTGAAAGGCTGAGAGAGAGGCTGGAATCAGAGGAGTAGCCTGAAGTTCCTGGAGGAGAGGTGACAGACAAGTCATGTGCCTGATAGCCCATAGCTAAGCTTGGGGAGAAAGTGATCCTGGAGGGGAAGGCAGAGACCTTGGCAGAGATCAGCCTCCATTGTTCCTTGCCATGTAGCATGAGTCCAGGATTGCCAGCATTTGATCTTTGGTGAGACAACATCTCCTATGAAGACTTGATTTGGACACTTTCATAGACTTGGAACTGTAAGCTTTTACCCTAATAAATTTCCATTGTAAAAGCCAGCCCATTTCTTGTATTTTTCATTGGCAGTTTTTAGCAAACTAAATGATGCCTTGATTTGGACATTTTCACAGCAAACTAAGACAACTAGGAAAGGAACTAAGACTTTAGATTAGACTTTAAAGATAGCCTTTTAAGTATTGTCAATGTTTTATTAAGGGGGAGAGGATGGGAGGGGACACTTCAGCCAAAGAGAAGAATATACCAAAAGACGATTTGGTTTGTTTGCTAATAGAGTAAGTGAGAAGGAAAACAGGTCCCGACGTATATGTTAGGGATAACTTTCATTGAGCTAATAAGATTTTGCTAAGTCAAAAAGATAATGGGAAGTCATTGAAGATTTTTTATGTGGGAGAATTATCAGATCTATGCTCTAAACATTATTCTGGTAGCTCTCTGAAAGAAATTGAGAATAAAAAGAAATGAAGATGAGATTAGAGATGAGAGAGGCAACATGATACAGAACAGAGATGGTTTTGATCATTGCTTAAAAGTAATAATTTGTTGGCTTACCAATTATTGCATTGTGTTACCTATGTAAAGACCCTTTTAGTAGCCTCCAAGTGTTAGTTTGCTTTCCTACCTGGATGCAGGGCCTACTCCTTCCCCCATATACATAGCATTTCAGAAGCAGAATTTTTAAATTTCACACAGAGATAGTTACATATGTAAACAGGCCCTCCTCCACTTCCTGACACTATAAACCCAAATACAAATGGAACCCTATCTTTTTCTCATAAGTATATTTTGTTTTGAGGAAGATTAAATTGGTTGAAGCTTAGAAGAGCAACTCATTCTCATTTACCTCTTTTTTTGACTCTCCCATCAGTGATAAACTTGACCAACTAGGTAGGAGACCTATTAGGTCTAGAGAGTAAAGCATTTCTGCACCCCTTTCCTCTTCCTCTTGTTTCCTTTTGTGTGACATTTCTCCTCTCCACCTGTGTCTGATCTGTCCCTTGTCTTCCACCACTTACTTCTTTCTCCCTTTCTTCTTCCTAAATTAAATAAAAA
>PVKH010039751.1:0-11145 GCA_004027955.1 Chaetophractus vellerosus | reverse complement strand
AATGCCAGTAACTCCACATATTACTTCCTACAGGTGCATGCAGTGTGCAAAGATTTAATTTGTAACAAGTACAAAAAAAGCTGGGGGAACTGAGGAGTATAGGAACAGTATATGTGTATGCTATTGAAGTCAAGTTAATATAAAATATGATTGTTAAATATTTAGGATGTTAAATTTTGGGAGCAGAGGTGGCTCAAGCCATTGGGCACCTCCCTCCCACATGGGAGGTCCCAGGTTCGATTCCTGGTGCCTCCTAAAAAAAAAAAAAGAAGACAAGCACACAACAAACAGACACATAGAGCAGACAGCAAGCGCAAAACAATGAGGGGAGGGGAGAAATAAATAAATAAAATAAAATCTTAAAAAAAAAATTTAATCCCATGGCAACCCCAAGGAAAATATATGAAAAATATATTCAGGGGCCGGCTCGATAGCCCAGTGGATAGGGTGCCGGCATACCACATGGGAGGCCCTGGGTTCGATTCCCGGGGACCTCTCCTGGCGGGCGGACAGCCTTGAGAGTGGCAAGCCGCCATGGGCGGGCCGGAGCCGCCGTGGGCAGGGCAAGAAGCTGCCACGGACATGGCAAGAGCCGCCACGGGCAGGGCAGGTCGCCCGCGATGGAGCGCAGCCAGCCACCCACGAACTGAAAGCCGGCCGTGAACGGACGCAGAGACCGCCCACAAGCGGGGAAAGCCGCGCCTGCGCAGTGACCACTCTCGGCACGTCGCCGCAGCGGGGGGAAGGGGAGATATGTAATAAAATAAATAAATCTTTAAAAAAAATATATATATATATATATATATATTCAGATGGAAATGAGAAGGGATGCAATACGGTACTATACAAAACATCAAATAAATATGAAAGGCATCAGGTGGGAGAATTGAGAGACAAAAAATATTTCAGATTTACAAAGACTAAAAAGCAAAATGATAGAAGAAAGTCCTGCGGTATCATAGTGATTTTAAATGTAAATGGATTAAACTCTCCAGTCAAAAGGCAGAGATTGGCAGAATGGATAAAAAAGCATGACCCAGCTACATACTGTTTACAAAAGACTCACCTTAAATTCAAAGACATAAGTAGGTTGAAAGTGAAAGGATGGAAAATAAAATATGCCATGCAAGTAGTAACCAAAAGAGAGCTGAGGTGACTATACTAATTTCAGATAAAATAGACTTTAAATCAAAAACAGTTATGAGGGACAAAGATGGTCATTACATACTGATAAAGCGGCCAATTCAATAAGATGTAGCAGTTATAAATATATATACACCTAAGAGCAGAGCCCCAAAATATACAAAGCAAATACTGATTTGAAAGGAGAAATTGACAGTTCTACATTAATAGTAGGAGACTTTAATATACCACTTCAAATGGATAGAACATCTAGACAGAAGATCAAGGAGGAAATACAAGATTTGAATGATATCCTAAACCAACTAGACCTAACAGACATAGATAGAACACATCACACAACAATAACAGAATATAAATTCTTCTTGAGTGAACATGGACCATTCTCCAGGACAGACTATATCTGAGGTCACAAAACAAACCTTAATAAATTCAAAAATAATGAAACCATGCAATGTATCTTCTCCAACCATAACAGAATGAAGCTAGAAATCAGTAACAGAAGGAGAAATGGAAAATTCACAAATATGTGAACAACATACTCTTATACAACCAATGGGTTAAAGAGGAAATCACAAGGAAAATTAGGAAATATCTTGAGGCAAATAAAAATGAAATATAACATATCAAAACTTATGGGATACCATAAAGGCAGTGCTGAGAGGGAAATTTATAGCTCTAAATGCTTACTTAAAAAAGAAAAAGACTTCAAATCAGAGACCTAACCTCAAAACTAGAAGAACTAGGAAAAAAAAGAGCAAAATAAACCCAACACAAGCAGAAGGAAGGAAATAACAAAGATCAGAGTGGAGATAAATGAAATAAGAGAATTAAAAAACAGAATAAACAAAACCAAAAGTTGGTTCTTTGTAAAGATCAATAAAATTGACAAACCTTTAGAGCTAGACTGAGGAAAAAAAAAAGAGAAAGGACACAATGATAAAATCATAAATGAAAAGGAGGAACATTACTACCAATCCCGCTGCAATAAAACAACTATAAGAGGATAATATGAACTGTGCACCAACAAATTAGTTAACTGGATGAAATGGACAAATTCCTAGAAACATACAAACTATACTGACTCAAATAGAAACAGAAGATCTCAACAAACTAATAAATATTAAAAAGACTGAATCGGTAATCAAAACCATCCCAAAAAAGAAAATCCCAGTATCAGATGGCTTCATGGGAATTTTACCAAACATTCCAAGAAGAATTAATGCCAATCCTGCTCAAAATCTTCCAAAACCTGAAGAGGAAGGAATGTTCCCTAATTCATTCTGCAAGGCCAACATCACCCTCATAGCAAAGCCAGATAAAGATACCACAAGAAAAGAAAATTACAGACAAATTTCTCTTATGAATATAGATACAAAAATTCTCAAAATATTAGCAAACTGAATCCAATAGCACATTAAAAGAATTATACCCCACACGCTGGTAAGCCGCCAGGCCCCGTCCATGGGTGCACCATTAGGATAAAAGTAAATAAATCCTTTAAAAAAAATGTATAGGGGAGGAAGATACGGACTATAGTTAGTAGTAATACTTTGATGATGCTCTTTCATGATATGTTAACAAATGTTTCACAGCAACATGGGGTTGTTTGTGGGGGAGTGATGTGTGGGAGCCCTGTATGATGTTATGCAAATCTGATGTTTGCTTTGTAAATTCACGATGTTTGCTGAACACTTATAGTTTATGTATGTTCATGTATGAATGATATACTTCAATAAATTGTATTAAAAATTAAATTAAATTAAAAACAAGAATTATACACCATGTGCAAATGGGATTTATCCCAAGTATGCAAGGGTGGTTCAACATAAGAAAACCACTTAATATAATATACACTGCATTAACAAAATGAAGGAAAAAAACCCACATGACCATCTGAATTGATGCAGAAAAGACAATTTGACAAAATCCAACATCCCTTCTTGACTTAAAAAAAAAATTTAGAAAACTAGGAATAGAAGGAAACTTCTTTAACATGATAAAGAACATTTATGAAAAATCCACAGCTAACATCATACTTAATGGTGAAAGACTGAAAGCTTTCAAAATTACAAGTGTTAGAGAAGTTGTGGAGAAACAGGAACGTTCATTCATTGCTGGTGGGAATGTAAAATGATGCAGCTGCTGTGGAAGACAGTTTGGCAAGTCCTCAGAAAGTAGAGAATTACCATATGACTCAGCAATCCCGCTTCTAGGTGCACACCCAAAAGAACTGAAAGGAGGAACTCGAATGAATATTTGCACACCGACTTGCATTGCAGCATTATTCACAATTGCCAAAAGATGGAAGCACCCCAACTGTCCCATCAACCAATGAATGGATAAACAAAATGTGGTATATAGACACAATGGAATATTCTTCAGCCATAAAAAGCAAATGAAGGTCTGATACATGCAACAACATGGATGAACCTTGAAGACATCATGTTGAGTGAAATAAGCCAGACACAAAAGGACAGTATTCTATGATCACATAGATATGAAATAATTAGAATATGCAAACTCAGAGTCAGAATCTAAAATACAGGTTAGGGGAATGGATGTGGCTCAAGCACTTGAGCACCAGTCTCCCACACGGGAGGTCCTGAGTTCAATTCCCAGTGCCCCAGTGCTTCCTAAAGAAAAAACAGACAAGCAAAAAAAAAAAAACAAGCAGACAATGAGCACAAAGAACAAAAACAACGAGCAAAAAGATGAGGATAAGGGAGCCATCTCGGGGGGAGGAATAAAATAAAATAATAAAATTTAAATAATAAAAATTTAATTTAATTTTAAAAATAAAATAAATACAATACAATAAAATAAAATACAGTTTACCAGGGTATGGGGTGGAGGTAGGGAATAGGGAATTAAGGCTTAAAATGTACAGAATTTCTATGTGGGATGATAGAAAAGTTTTGGAAATGGATGGTGATGGTAGCACAACATTGTGAATGTAATTAACAGCAGTAAATTGTATATTTGAATGTGGTTAAAACGGGAAATTTTAGATTGTATATATGGTACTAGAATAAAAATTAAACAAAAAATAAAAAATCCAGGGAACTGCACAACCCAAAAAGTGAACCTTAAGTTAAACCATGGACTATAGTTAACAGTACGATTATAAAAAAGTGCTTTCCTCAATTGTTACAAATATAACATACCAATGCAAGGAGTTAATAATAGGGTGGTGTTACAGTTTGATGTAATTATGAATTCCAAAAATATAAACTGAATCATGCTTGTAAACTGATCTGTTAATCTGGGCATGATTAGGTCATGATTAGGGCATTAACTGGACCATGTCAGTAGGGCATTGACCCCGCCCCTCGGTGGGTGTGGTCTCAAGTATAAAAGGCAAGGCAAAAGACCAATTTGAGAAGGAGTTTTTTTGAGAAGAGGATTTTTGGAGAAGCAGTTCTGATGTTGGAGAGGACGCCCCAGGAGGAGAGAAGTGAGCCATTCGCCTGATAGTCTACAGCTGGCCTTGTGGAGAGATGAAAAGCGTAGAGAGCCTCATGGTCTACAGCTGAACTTGTGGAGGAAACAGAAGCTAAGCCCGGAGAGAAACGCAGCCCGGGGAACAGAGGAACCCAGAAGCCTGAACCCTGGAAAATGTCGGCAGCTGTCTTGCTCCAACATGTGGACTTTGGTGAGGGAAGAAACTTATGCTTTGTGGCCTGGTAACTGTAAGCTTCTACCCCAAATAAATACCCTTTATAAAGACCAACCAATTATTGGTTTATTTCCAAAGGCACCCCTTTGGCTGACTAATACAGGTGGTATTTGGGAACCCTGTATTTTACTCATGATTGTTCTATTAACCCACAACTTCTCAAATTAAAAAAAAAAAAAAAAAAAAGAAGCCACAAATGAAAAACCTAATTATGCTCCCATAGCTCCAAACTCAGCCATTAGAATTCCTGCTTTCTAGTATCAGACAAGGCCTTTGGTTTATAGTATTTTCTAAATGCAAAGAATTAATTAGTAAGAATTACCACATATATTCTGCTATGCCAGTTACTTTGTATAGATTATCTCTAATCTTTACAACTATGAAACACACACATTACTACTACCATTTTATAAACAAGAAAATTGAAATTTGAAAAAATTAAGTTGTTTGCCAAGAAAATCTGGAAGGTTTAAACTTTGAACAATATATTGGCAACTATTGGTTCTCTCTCAACAAACTTGATACACAACCAAAATCTAAGAAATTCTGGGAGCAGATGTGGCTTAAGCAGCTGAGTGCCTACTTCCCACATGGGAGGTCCCAGGTTCAATTCCCAGTGCCTCCTAAAAACAAACAACAAGCAAACAAATGAAAAAACAATTCAGGGGAGCCAATGTGGCTCAGTGGTTGAGCACTGGCTTCTTACATACGAGGACCTGGGTTCAATCTCTGATACCTAAAAAAAAAAAAAAATCAGAGAAATTCTCAGCATACTTGGATCCTCCTGTTTAACTCCACAAATCCAAGAGGCTCCACTCCTTTTTCTGATGAGGTAGTAGTACAGAGATCACCACTGAAGTTCCATGGACAAGCTTGCTTTCTTGGCTAAGCCAAAGTATGGATCAGTAAGAGCCAAAAATTAAATGAGATTCTTAACAATACTCCCTTAGTGATTCTACAACCATGATCACATTCCTAAAGCCCTGTCACTATTTCCCTGACTTCAGGCACCTGGCGAATAAGGTGCTTCTTCTTTGCTGACTCTGGCATATTGTGAACATGTTGGAAAAGCTCTTTCAGTGCTTCTTCTGTACGCTGCTGGGTTTCCTCCTGATGAGAGCAGGAATCTACTCGATTCCATTTCTGAGACTTTGCCAGCTGGAAGGACTTAGCATGACATGAAGCTATAAGATCAAGGTCATCCTAAAGAAAATTTAAAAGAAAAATGAATTAATATACCCTGCCAGCTTTGTTTTCAGGTTCCCACAAAAGCCTGGGGGGGGGGGATGGGGGATGTGGGAGAGAACATGGTATATTCCTATATCCAGAAACAATAATAATCTTAATACTATTATCAGATAAAGAGGAAATTATAATTACAGGTTATATTAATAGCCCCACTCCCAGACCAGAAAACCCTAAATTTGTTCATAATATTGCCACCAAAGGTTATATTTGTATAAGAGTTCAGGTTTCAAAACATCCTTAAATATCCTGTAATTCTTATTGCTATCCTATGAAGTAAATGGGAAGTATGATCAATCACATTTGATAGAAGAAAAAATTGAAGTTAAGCAATAAGTTTAAAGTCATTTAGAGGCTCATGTGACAGACCCACCCAGGAACCCAAGTGTACTAGTTCTTGGCTAGTGCTCTTTCCCACACAAGACAACATGATGTGAAACTACACAGCAGTAGTAGATGAACAAAAACAGCAGCTCTCTAAAAAACACCACACTCCAATTAAACTAGTGGAGATCAAATACTAACTGTTCCCTGGTCACACCAAATGTTTACTGAACATTCCTGGTCACAGTGAATGTTTGAGAAGAAAAAACAAACTGAGGGAGCAGAAAAAATTAGCAAAAGACAGCTTAAGTTTCAAACCAAAACAGACTAAAGAGAACTCAACAGTGCTTGTGCAGTCTTTAAAATTTCTCTTTTAAAGCTCAATAATGTGACAACAATTATATGTGCTATATCTGTTAACAAGCAACACCCATTTCCCTCTCTAAACCTATGTGGTTTCAAGTCTTTTAGCCATGATAGTTTTACCTTACCACTGAAACTGAAATGATTATTACATAAAACTATACTTTTATTACTGTAAAATATTTAATACATTTGTTATTTATAGATTTTTTATATCTCATACTATAAGAATGCATAAGGGCTATATAAAAAAAGTTTAAGCATACAGCCTATGCTATCACTCATACATAGAGGATAACATCCATCAGTGGAAACCTCTGAAAGCAGACAAGAGTAGTATACATAGGGACATTTTTATTTTTACATATAACTTTCTATTTCTCACCCTTTTTCCTTATCTCAAAATGACTAGATAATTCTGAGCTTTTTATTTTCCATGGCTTTACTTTGATGTCATACTCTGTTTTAAAACTCCACTAATCTTAATAACTTTGTTTCCTAATTTGGGCTAAAAGCAATTTCCTATTCTTACCTTTGATGCTTGAGTTCTGGAGCCCAAATAGTGTAATCTGGCACATTCCCGAATGTAAGCAGGAGCCTGGGCAGGACATAAAAGAAAACCAAGAACCAGGGGTTAGTTGCATCTAAAATTCATGCAGGCTACAAAAAGAGTGGCCCCTCAAAAAGATTTGACTGAAAAAAGCAAAAGATCCTCAAAATACCCTATCCCATAGCTTCTCTCTCTTTCCACCAAAAAAAAAAAAAAAAAATCAGCTAATCTGATGGCAAAAGTAAGAAGAAATCAATGTAGTTGTTGTTTTAAAAAGTAAATATGGCGTGTATATATTCAAATGAGCCATTAGCAAATATACAGATAATTGTGGTAATGTTTATATTTGACAAAAAAACATGCCAAGAATCCTTACAAATTACAAGTGATTCCCAAATCACATTTTAGAATCATTGTCTAGAAGGTACCATTTAAAATGGAGTGCTGGGGAGTGGATGTAGCTCAGTGGTTGAGCATCTGTTTCCCATGTACGAGGTCCTGGGTTCAATCCCTAGTACCTCCTAAATATTAAATAAATAAATAAAATAAAATAAAGTACTAATACTGTGGAATACTGACAGACAAAAAAAAAAACTTAGTTCACTGATATATTGTCAAGAGTCCTATGAACAACACCCTGATATAGTCCTATTAAGAGGGTAAAACAATACAACCAAAATGGAGAAGAATTGGGCAATACCTAGTTAGATTACATTTGCATTTGCACTTTGACCTAGAAATCTACTCTGGGGATTTCTTCAGAACTTCAAAACACATCTGCCTAAGATTAATCAAAAAATTTGACACAACCTAAATACCCATTAATAGGGGATTGTTTGAATGAATTTTGGAACATCCATAAAATGCAGGACTATGCAGTCATTAAAAAAAGAAAAAAGGGGCCGTGGATGTAGCTCAGTGGTTGAGTGCCTATCTCCCAAACACAAGGTCCCAGGTTCAATCCCCAGGATCGCCTAAAAATAAAATAAAAAAAAGAAGCACGTTATGAACTGATATGGAGTAATTTTCAGGATCCACTGTTCATTGAAAAAAGGAGCAGTTTATAAAGTTCCTGTATAGGAAAGAAAGAGGAAATAAGAACACACACACATAAATTAAAAATTTACTTGTTTTTACAAAAAGAAACATAAAGAGTATAAACCAGGAAGCAGATGTGGCTCAAGCAATTGAGTGCCTGCTTCCCACAGGGGAGGTCCTGAGTTCAGTCCCTAGTGCCTCCTAAAAACAAAAACAACAAGCAAACGACTGAAAAAAACAACTCAGAGGAGCCAAAGTGGCTCAGTGGTTGAGTGCCACCTTCCAGGTTCAATCTCCGGCCCAGGTACCTCAAAATAAATAAATAAATAAATAAATACCGGAAAATAATGAAAATGGTTAGCCTATAGGAATTTGGGGGCAGGGGGAGAATGAAATGGAGAAACTAGAGAAGGGATTGAGATTTCCCAAAGTATACCTTTCTATGTAGTTTTTTGTTGTTTTTAATTTTTTTTATTTTTATTTTTTTGAGGTACTGGGGATTGAACCCAGGACCTCATACATAGGAAGCAAGCACTCAACCACTGAGCTCCCCAATAAGAGTTGGTTTTTCCATTTGTTTGTTTGTTTGCAGGAGGTACCGGGGATGGAACCCAGGACCTGGTACATGGGAAGCAGGTACTCAACCACTTGAGCTACATCTGCTCCCCTTATGTAGTTTTGACCAGTGAACCATGTAAATATTCTATAGATTCAAAAAATATAATTAAATACAAAAGGAAAAGTAAACCCTAAAACTGAACACAAACAGAAAGAAAAAACAAACTTATCCGGATGTCACATGGATAAGAAGAGCAGAGAGAAAGGAATAATTTCACATAACTTTTGAACATTTTACTCTGACTACACATCCTTAGTGGGATGTATTCAAGGGAAAAGGGACTGCAAGGAAACTTAAATTTCAAGCAGAAGGTTTAGTAGTTAAAGTTGTATCATTTTGAAACTAATTTATGTATATTATAGGGTAAAGCAAATTAACATGCTATTAAAATCTGGAATTTGTGGTGTTAGAAAAAAACAATACAAATATAAAGTAAAAGAAGTCAAGAAAAAGACATATTAATGTTAAATCTGAATTAGAAATATTAATATGAAGATTTTTTTTTACTTTTTAAAAAATCTACTTCCTTGCCCTGAATGATACTCCAGTAGCAAAGAGTGTACCTATTGTCACTCAAAGAAACCAAGGGTCCTTGGAGAAAATAACTGATTCCAAGTCCAGGGCGGAGCAAGTACAAAGTGTGCAGGGGTCATTTTATTCCAGAGCAAGGAAGCACTCAAAGATTAATGGAGTCTTGTCAGAAAGACACAGGCAACCGCTTGCAAGGACTATCATTTGCCAAAATTGGAACAATTTGAATATAAAAATTACTGAAATTGACTAACACTTTGAATAAATAAAAACCATGAGTCTACAGTGATATTCATAAAAGAGAGTAAGAATCAAAGAAAAGGCCCGCTCGACTTGGCCCAAGATGGCGGCGGTCGCATGTCCTGGCCGGGAGTTGAGAGCCGCTGTGTGCTGGGAGCGCCCTGCACATCTCCGCGGCCTGCGCCAAGAACCGGGCAGCCAGAGTCCGTGTGGGCAAGGGGAACAAGCCAGTAACCTACGAGGAGGCACACATGCTGCACTACATCGCCCACAGCAAGGGCTGGCTGTCGCTGCACACAGGTAACCTGGACGGGGAGGAACATGCTGCAGAGCGAACAGTGGAGGATGTCTTCCTGCGCAAGTTCGTGCTGGGTACCTTCCCAGGCTGCCTGGCTGACCAAGTGGTCCTAAAGCGCCGGGCTAATCTGGTACCTTGGTGCTGAGGCCGCTCCCTCCCCACAAGTTCTACTTCCATGTGGGCTACAGCGAAACGCTACTGTCCCACTTCTACAAGTGTCCAGTGCGACTGCACCTCCAAACTGTACCCTCAAAGGTTGTATATAAAGTATCTATAGGTCAACCCCTCCCCCCGCCCTTTTGGCATCAAGCTCTAGCCTGCAAGGACAGAAACGTGTGGGAAAGGAGTGAAACAGAACAGGGACAAATACATCCCCTCTGGACTGAGGCACTGTTTTTAAAGCTCCTGTTGAATAAAGACTCTCTTGTGTTGTCTTTCCTCTCAGTATGTCTCTACTGTTTAGATTTGTGAACTAGAGCACGGTTTCTCTGAGGACACTCCAGGGTTCCCAGGAAGGGCTCTAGTTGTCTGAAGTTTCAGCTATAGCTATATTTCATTGAGTACCTTGTGCCAGTCACAGTTTCAGGCACTTACTCAAAGTTCTTCTATGCTCTCAATGTGGAAAGATCCATTTTTTGGTGATTATAAATAATCAGTGCTAATTTTTTTTTAAAAATCAAAACAATGTAAACACATATGAAAAAGACCACCATCTTTTCTGAATTTTGCATCTAGGTATGTCGTGTAAACAAGGCCACGTAATACTTGTTTTGTCTGGCTTATCTGTCAACATGATGTGTGATACGTGGAGCATTGCCTACCTGACCAAGAATAGACCTCATCCCTGTCCTCAGACATCCCTTTCCCGAAATGTCCTGGGTGCACACTGAGCTTTGGGTGCTATAAATTTGAGAGCAGCCTGAGTATGTTTAGTTTTGAGAAAAGATCATATGCCAAAATTCTTTCCCAACACTTGCATCCAAGCCCCTGGCACTTAGCTAACTTTGTTTCTCAATGGCTTATAATCTGTAGAGGGTTGCCATAGGTGTGGACATACTCGAACTGTTTGCTGTTTCAGTGTCTGTTGTGAGGTAACCATAACTCTCTAAGGGAACGGT
>PVKH010039750.1:0-11145 GCA_004027955.1 Chaetophractus vellerosus | reverse complement strand
ATGGTACAAGGGGTGGACAAAATCATAATAGAAAGAAAATGGGTGTGGGTATCAGATACACTGGGTTTGAATTTGATCTTTGTCACTTATTAACTTTTTAAAAATTTATTACAAATCCCCCTCTTTCTGCTTGTTCTTGCTGTGTTCATTTTTGCGTTCTTCTGTGTCTGTTTATCTCCCCCCGTTCCGGCGACCCGCCGGTCAGCTTACCGCATGGTGGCCTGCCTACTCACGGTGGCTTGCCCTGCCTGCGGGGGCTTGCCCTGCCCGTGGCGGCTTGCCCTGCCCACAGTGGCTTGCCTTCTCAAGGCAGTCTGCCCGCTCGAGGAGGCCCCGGGAACCGAACCCGGGGCATTCTATGTGGTAAACCAGCGCCCTACCAATTAGGCTATAGCTGACCCCACTTATTAACTCTTTGATCTTGGGCAAATACCTAAAGTCACTAAGCTCAAATGCTATTTTATTATCTTAAGTTTCTCTTGAGGTCTTTAGATGGAAAGGAAACTGGGCACAAGTATTTTGGGGGAATGCTTACTGTATCAGAACACTTTTGGAATTATTTGAAAGGAGAAAATTGAGGATAATTTTATAGATGTCATTCATATTTGCAAAGCACGTGGTTGAATTTGATTGTTGGTGTTTTATGGTGAAAGTAATTTATCATGAATGGTTGGCATTTGTTGTTGTAATAATAATTTAAGCTCATATAATGAATCAGTTGAAATCACTGAGCATATTTACTAACCTGTATACATAATTAACATTTTAATTCCCTCAAATATCTTATATCACTAGCCACACTGCTTAGGAAAATATATTAAATAGGCCCTCTCAACCAACAAGCTTGGACTCTATCTGACTACTGGAGAAGGACATGAAGTGTCTATTAGTGACCAGGTGAGTTGGTGAGTTTGAGTTAAATTTGACATGAGGTTAGAGCAAGTTGTACATGTTTTCATTTTCTCACTCACTAAACAGAGCTCTTAAGGAATGAGGGTTGGAGTTTGGACTAAAAAGGTGAGATTTTGAAGTGGGCTATTTTGTCTTAGAACTTTTAAGTTGCTCTATTGCAAGCTACTCTCTTCAGACACTTTCCAAGCCAACGAGCTGGTAACATTATCACCTGTGCTCATTCGTGCTCTCTGTTCACGCTCTTCACATCTTTAAATAGTTGAACTGCCATCTAAATTCTAAGGTTTCCAATCATACAGAAACCCTGATAAACTGTATTTATCAGGGTTCCCTAAGGAAACAGAACCGACAGGAGATATGTGCAAATAGTATGAGATTTTATAAAACTGTCTCATGAGACCATGGGGATGCATAGGTCCAAATTCTGTAGGGCAGGCTGTAAATCAGGAACTCCAATGAAGGTTCTCAATGAGTTCCCCAGGAGATACTGTCTGATGTAGCGATGAAAATTCTCTTTTTGAATGCTGAAATCACTTCTCCTTTTAAGGCCTTCAACTGATTGTATGAGATGTCTGTCATTCATTGCTGAAGGCATTCTCTTCATTTGATGGTAAATGTAAGCAGGCTTAGATGCAAAATCAGCTCACTGATGATTAAAGTCCATGAAATGTCCTTGTATTACAATTAGCCCCGTGTTTGCTTGACCAAACAACTGGGAACCATTACCTTGCCAAGGTGACACATTAGCTTGACCATCACAGTGCACCCCTTGTCAACTTGGGAACCATACACATCCAAGTTACCATAACTTAATTTCTAAATATAAACACTAAAAGACATTTCTTTTTTTCCAAACAATGCTCACTTGTCCTACATATAACCGGAAATGCACTAAATCCCTCCAGAAATAGGGTGCAAGTCCTTGGGAAATATTCACTCTTAAACTTGACATCCTTAAATACTGTGATATTAAACTAATACAACTTATGTCATACGATAAGGGGATAAGATAGGGAAGAAAACAAAGATATTTGTTTTATGTACACATATAAACATATTTATAACAAAAAAAGGATGAAATATTCGTGACCATTACTGTCCTTGTTTCTGTAACTAGTTACATGGTTGTAGTTTGCATTTAAAGATTTATTTTCTCGCAGGCGGCTCCACTCTTCCCGTGGTTTTGCCCTGCCCGTGGTGGCTTGCTTTTGCCTTCTCAAGAGGTCAGCCTGCCTGGAGAGGCCCCGGGGACTGAACCCAGGGCCTCCCATGTGGTAAACTGGCGCCCTATCCACTGGGTTATACAGCCGGCCCCTGTAGTTTGCATTTCTAACTACCTTCTTGCACTAGCCATTCTATGGTCCCTTTACCTTCAGCAAGCACCTCAGTGGACTGTGGATATTTGCCTGGTGGGGTGACCCAAACCTTCATTCCTGAAGATTCTGGGCCATTGTTAGTCCTGCCTGGATTGGGTTGTTGTATTCTATTGATTTTAATCATAGTGCATGGTAGTACTAAGGCTCGCCCTAGGCAATCATCCTGTATTCCTGGCAAACTCTTCTCCACCTCCATTGTTTAGATGCAGTCCTTTTTCTCCTTGTTAGACAGGATCAGTCACTCCAGCCACTACCATCGTTCCCTTCTTTGCCTGTTGATTCAGAGGCATGAGGAGCCCAAGTGGCCAGGTGGCGGTCTTAACTTCCAGTTCAATGGAATCGTTGTTGTGTTTCCTGGTGGAAGTACTCCTTTTGGAACTATGACCAGCAGAGCTTAAGGTTGCAGAGACAGGAAACAAAAAATTTTCATAGTGGATCAATAAGGATAATAGTGAATGGTCTCATTCTCATTCCACCCCTTGATTCCTGGACCCATGAATCCTGGCTATGGGAGAAACAGCATCATAGAGTAGATGCTGATTTAGAGTATACGCAGCTTCCCAGAGAACATTGCCCCATGCCTGCGAGGTATTGCCACCCGATTGGTGCCGTAATTGAGTCTTCAAAAGGCCATTCCACTGAACTATCAATCTAGCTGTTTCAAGATGATGAGGAACATGGTAAATCCAGTAAATTCTATGAGCTTGTGCCCATTTCCACATATCATTTGCTGTGAAGTGGATTCATTGTTCAGAAGCAATGCTATGTGGTATAGCATAATGGTAGGTTAGAATTTTGGTAAGTCCACAGATGGTAGTTTTGGAAGAAGCATTGCATGCAGGGAAGAAAAACCCATATCCAGAGTATGTGTCTATTCTAGTTAGAACAAATTGCTGCCCGTTCCATGGTAGAAGCGATCCAATGTAATCAACCTGCCATCAGGTAGCAGGTTGATCATCTCGGGGAATGGTGCCATATTGGGGGCTGTGTGTGGGTTTCTGCTGCTGGCAGATTAGACATTCAGATGTGGTTGTAGCCAGGTTGGCTTTGGTGAGGGGAAGACCATGTTACTGAGCCCATGCATAACCTCCATCCTTAACCCCATAGCCACACTGTTCATGAGCCATTGGGCAGGGTGGCTTGGGATAGAGGCTGAGTGCTAGCCACAGAATGAGTTATCTTATCTACTTGACTAAAATCTTCCTCTGCTGAAGTCACCCTCTGGTGAGTATTCATAAGGGTTGCAAATATCTTCATGCTTTGCCCACTCACTAAAGTCTATCCATATAAATCTTCCCCAGGCTTCTTTGTCACCAATTTTCCATTCTTGTTCCTTTCAAGTCTCTGATTATCCAGTGAAACAACAGCAGATGAATCAGTGTACAAATGCACCTCTGTCCATTTCTCCTTCCAAGCAAATTGAAAAGCCAGGTGCACTGCTTTAAGTTCTGCCCACTGGGAGGATTTCCCCTCACCACTTCCCTTTAAGGATGTCCCACAGAAGGGCTGCAGTGCTGCAGCTGTCAACTTTCAGGTGGTACCTGCTTATCTTGCAGAACCATCTGTAAACCAGGCCCAAGTTTTCTCTTCCTCAATCAACTGATTGTAAGGAACTCCATAAGAGACCATATCTGTGGGCTGGGAAAGAGAAGGTAACACAGCAGGAGTAGTGACAATGGACATTTGGGTCACTTCCTCATGTAACTTATTTGTGCCTTCAGGGCCTGCTTGAGCCCTATCTCATATATATCACTTCCACTTTATGATGGAGTACTCCTGTGCATTCACAACTTTATGCTTTGGTGGGTCAGACCGTACCCAGCTCATGATAGGCAACTCAGGTTTCATGGTTAAGCATTTATTCTCTGATAAGTCCCAGTAGCAGGCCGAAAGCTGTTTCTCAAAAAGAGAACAGGTATCTGCAGAGGATGTTAGGGCTTTGCTTCAAAATCCTAAGGATCTGTGTTGTGATCTTCCTGTAGGAGCCTGCCATAGGCTCCAGTCAGCATCTCTATTTGCCTCTAACACTTCCAGCAGCATTGGTTTTGCCGGATCAAATGGCCCAATTAGCAGTGCAGCTTATACAGCAGCCTGGACCTGTGGCAGAACCTCCTCTTTTTCCAGTTCCAAATCAAAACTAGCAACTTTTCTGGACACTTGAAGTAGCACACCCAAATGAGGAATATGTTGTCTTCAAAATCCAAAGAGTCCAACTAAGCATTGTGCCTTTTTTTCATCATAGGAGGGGCCAGATACAACAGTTTATCCTTCACTTTAGAAGGGGTATCTTGACATGTCCCACACCACTGGACACCTAGAATTCTCACCCAGTTGGAAGGCCCCTGTTTTTTCATTGGATTTTTCTCCAATCCTCTGACATGCAAATACCTTACCAATAAGTCTAGAAGCATTGCTACCTCTTGCTCACTATGTCCAATCAACATGACATCATCAAAATAATGGACCAGTGTAATATATTGTGGGAGAGGGAGACAACTAAGGTCTCTGTGGACAATATTATGACATAGGGCTGGAAAGTTCATATGTCACCGAGGTAGGACAGTGAAGGTATATTGCTGGCCTTGCCAGCTGAAATCAAACTGTTTTTGGTGGTCCTTCCTAGTCGCAATTGAGAAAAAAAGCATTTACCAGATCAATAGCTGCATACCAGGTATCAGGGGATATGTTGATTTGCTCAAGCTATGAAACCACACCTGGAACAGCAGGTACAATTGGATTCACCACCTGGTTAAGTTTACAATAATCCACTATCATCTTCCAAAATCCATCTGTTTTCTGCATAGGCCAAATAGGAGAGTTGAATGGGGATGTGGTGGGAATCACCACCCCTGCATCCTTCAAGTCCTTGATGATGACACTGATCTCTGAAATCCCTCCAGGAATCCTGTATTGCTTTTGATTTACCATTTTGCTAGATAGCGACAGTTCTAGTGGCTTTCTCTTGGCCCTTCCTACCATAATAGCCCTCACTCCATAATTCAGGGAATCAGGGTGGGGATTCTGCCCATTGCTGATTATGTCTATTCCAATTATGCATTCTACAAATTGGGAAATAAGCACAGAATGGGTCTGGGGACCCAGTGGATCCTCTGTGAGCCAGAACTGAGCTAAATCTCCATTTATCACCTGACCTCCATAAGCCCCTACTCTGATGGTTGACCACAGTGACATTTTGGGTCCCCTGGAATTAATGTCACTTCTGAGCCAGTGTCCAATAATCCCAGAAATGTCTGATCATTTCCTTTTCCCCAATGCACAGTTACCCTGGTAAAATATTGAAGATGTCTGTGATGTAGCCTGAGAGGAAGATGAACAGTATAAAATTTTGACAGTTTAACATGGTCCTTCCCCAAGGCGACTTGGCTTCCCCTCATTCAAGGGCTCTGGGTCTGACAACTTTTTCAAGTCGTGGAATTGATTAAGGGGCTGCGATTCTCTCTTTTTGTAATTCAAGTTAGACTAGTTCACTTGACCTAGAACTCTTCTGCTTACACAGATCAAGTAGGAATTTAGTACACTGCCCATCTATTTTACTGCTAGTTACCCCATGATCTATTAGCCAGTGCCATAGGTCTATGTGACTCAGACTATTTTGATTGCTGTTTTGAGTCTGCTTTTCATTGGTAGCCATGTCCACCTTGTTTTGGCAATTAAGTGCTGCCAGTTGGTCTCTGCCAACATGGGATCCGATCATTTCCATAGTGTTTAAGGATCCTAGATCAGTGACAGCAGTTACACGCAATATCTGACCTAAGAGAAGAGCAACCGCAGAGTTCTTCAGAGAAGATGAAGTTAGTCTCACAAATTTATTCCTTACAATCCTGGTGAAAGGTGTGTCCTCTGGACATTCCTGGGGTGGGTGAACAGGTCTAACATGGTAAATCCATTCTAACCTTCCAACTCTCTATGACTTTGGATCCCGTCATCTACAATTTATCAGGGCAGTTGTGGCATCTCTACCTCAGTTAATGTTGGACATCTTGTGATCCATGGTTTAGCCAATCACCCAAACAAATTTTCTAACCCCTCAAGCTACAACATTGAATCCAGGAACTCTGCTTAGTGGGCCCATATCAATAAACTCAGCCTGATCCAACTTTATGTTTCTTCCACCATTATCCCACACTCTTAACATCCATTCCCACACATATTATCCAAATTTCTGTCTTATAGTTGGAAAACTCATGCAATTCTTTTGCACTACAAAAGACCCTCATGGATCACACTTTTTGCTTTACCTTTGGGGGCTTTTTGTGACTTTAGTCTAGTTTTAGGTCTGGAAAAAAAGAGGGGCAGTGGGAGTGGGTAATGAGAAGCATTAGAAGTGCCTTGCAAGCCAATTACCTCAGGGCATTCTGTTGCAGTTTCTTCTGATGGGACAGGATTAAACTCTTCAGGTGGAGGTTGGCTCAAAGACTCCTTGGGGCAGGCTGGAGGTCCAGTTTTCATTACCTCAGGATGACTGGAGTTCCAGTGGCTGTCAGGCAGACCATTACAGAATTTAGGGTTTCAGTGTCCCCAATGCCATCATCATCAACCCATATCTCCATTCCATTCCTCAGGATACCACTCTTTTTCAGTCAATGCCCTCACTTTAAACAGACACCCTGTAAAGTTCAGATTTTAATTTCCATTGTAACTCTCCTACTTTCACAGTAAGACTCAGGGTCTGGTTTTCAGAGATCCAAGTCTGCCACTGCATGAAACAAGATTTTTTTTCAGGGCACACATAGAAATTTTCATATCATTAATGTGGCACTTAAGTTGCAATTTAAGCCTTAAGATCATCCCTTGCTTTTATAACTGTGTCTAGCATATTTAGGAACAACTTTAGGGAGTACTTCTACCAATTGTAGTGACCCAAAATTGAGGTGTTAACAATGGTGGAACCATTGTTTAAAATAATGGAGATAACCTTGGCTAAGTTAAAGACAATATAAATAATAATGATTTTTATTAATTTGGCAATAAAATTCAATTAAAAAGAATTATTAAAGTACTATGGACTTAATTAAAAATAGAAAAACCCACAGATTATATTAACTAAGACCAGAAAGTATCAGGTAGAGGATAAGGAGCCTTAATTCTTCATCTTACTTGGTAGGGAGTCAGAATACTCAATGCCTTTTGGTTATTGATAGTTTGGGAACTATAGTTTAAAAATTTAAAGATAATAACTTGTGGCATTAAAATATTCTGTATACCCTGCAAATTATTGGGAAATATAAAACAACTCCCAACTCAGAGAGTCCATATATTAAAAGTTATAAATTTATTAACATGTAAGTGTTCTACATTTCCTACTTGCCCAAGGACAGAAAAATTTAATAGAGGATTAGGGCAGCTGTCTAGACAAATACAAACAGAAATAGAAAAAAGACGGTTAAATTAATTTTAGAGAAATTTATTTTCCAGGCAAAATTCATTTTTCTTTGATATAAAAGTATGTTATAATGTCAGTGAAGCTATAAAAGCAAAATATATGAAGGAAATATTATTAGAAAAACAAGTAAATTGACAAAAATAATTGTTTTAGACATTTACTATTCCATTCAATCAACAAAAGATTAATATTAATAAACACAACTAGAATAAATTAACCAGGTTAAAATAATATACATAAAATTGAACAGTGTGGGTATCAAAGAATGTTCCTTCTTTTTAAAAATTGAGAAATACTGATTTACAAATCTCTGCAGCCTTGAAATTGTACAGGACACATTCTTTGATAACACGAATATTTATTGAATTAATGTTATACAAGGCACATTAATAACTTTTTTTAGGAGAAAAAACCCTCCAATATTAAAAACTTGTACCCTACATATGTAAATGAGAAGTATAAATATTCTAAATTAAGTGATGCAGCCAAAGCAGAATGTCATGGAAAACTCTTAGCTTTAAAGCATTTCATTATTAAACAAGAATTCATAATATAAATTAATAAAAGATCCCACTTAGAAAGTTGGAGAAAAATAGAACAGTACATACATAAAGAAATTAAGTGAAAACTAGTAAAGTTGAAGGCAGAAGTGAATAAATTAGAAAAAAATCAATCAAATTCAGGAACTTGTTCTATATAAAATTAAAAATCTAATCCATAAGTATAAAAGAGAAAACAAAACCAATTTTGGAAAATAGAGGGGATAAAAATAAAAGCTACTTTAATGAGATATTTAAAAACATTTAAAAATAATATATTAAACTCTAAGCCATTATATTTGAAAACATAAATGAAATATTTCTGAAAAACATAAATTTTCAAAATTTACTATAGCAGAAATCAAAGATTAGGTAGGCCAATAATCCTTAAGTATAATGGAAAATAAAAGCCTGAATATTCCTTCTATAAAAGTTTCTGAAATCAGATGGTTTCACCAGTAAGTTCAATCAGATTTCTAGAGAAGTGGAACTTGTACATACCATTACAGTGTGGAAAATTTAGAATGTGCACATCCTATTTTAAGAAACCATCGTTAACTCTGGTTATTCAACCTGATTAATTTAGTACAAAAAGACCCAGAAATAAAAATAAAATAGGGTGACAGACATAATATTAGTTTTATACTAGAACCATCCACACCCTCATTCCCTTCCTTGCTAATAGAATACTTATATTCTGTGTGCTGAGATCTTCCCAGCCCTAGTTAATTAATCAGAATTGGGCTAATAAACTAAACATGACAATCCTATTCCTCTTTGCCAGAAGCTCACTCTCCCAGCTTTCCTTATAGCATGGTGTGTGACTGAGTGACTCAGGTCTGGCCAATGGAACTTAAGGGGAACTTTGTTGTAGAGCTTCTGAGAAAGCCGAACTGATGTCCTGATATAAGGGGCAGATAGAGGAGGAGGTCTTGTTGATGTTTTCTGGAGATCAGCAGGCATTTTGCAAATATGAGGTGTGATGTGTGAAAAATAAAAGTCTTTGACTGTAGTTAAAGATGATGGATAAGAAAGATTAAAAAGCCCTGGAATCACCTCTTGTGTTTTCCTGTTAACTGAGATTATGCACAACACACACACCATCCACACATACCCATACACACACACATACACACATACACACACACACTACAGTTCACTATTAAAGGTTTTTTTGTTTTGTGTTTGTTTATAACAACTGGAAACATTTATATGATATAAAGGCAAACATCCTAAATAAATTACTTGCCAAAAAAAATCAAGATTTCACTGAAAGAGTAATTTGTTATACTTCATTAAAGTTATTCTAAACTAAAAAGTTACTTTAAGAAGCAAAGGTGGTCTTCTGTTAGCAACTCTAGTAATGTAACAGCAAAACACTGAGTTTGCTGATTCTAAAAAAATAACATCCATTCCTAATTTTTAAAACTCTGAGTCAATTTGGAGTAATGTGTTAAATTTTAATAATAAAATTGTGGTTACTATTCCAGTAGGTGTAGTTGAGACAAGTTGAGGATGCTTATTTTTATTATGATTTAAATTCTGTTCTGGAAGTTGTAGTCAATAAAAACCATTATGAAATAGAAATAAAATTATACATTTTGAAAATGAAAATAATATGGTTATTTGAAAAAAGTATGATGATATGACTATATATCTCAAGAAAATAAAAACTGAATTGATAAGGATGCTCGTTAAAGTGGCCCTGCAAGAAATAAATAGAACTCTGCTCTAATAGAATTAGAAGAGTAGACATGCACCCCATAGAGTATGGTGGTGACACATCTAAAATTAAGGAAATTTATCAAGACACAAAAACTATAACGGGCTTCTGTTTCTCTTTAGGGGAGACAGACATTGTCTCTAAGAGGCAAAATAATTCCAGGCACTGTGCTGTGTTGTAAGGTTATTTTATCTTTTTTAAAAAAATTTTTTACCAAGGCCTAGATGAAAAGCCTTAAGAACATTTATCATCTTTCAATTCTGATTTCATCTCTACCTAGCAACATTCTGATATATTATTTGTTTCGCAGATACTTTGATCCTGGAAAGATGTATGTGTGGGTGTGGGGTTGGAGTGGGGTTGGCATCTGCATTTATGTCCTATGAATAGAACCTTTGCATATTCTCATAACCAATAAAAGGCTATTCCCATAAATACACTAGTAAATTGTAGTTCTGGTTAATCACAATAGAGCAACAAGAATATGACAAGCAGTATTGTGAAAATTGGTTATAAGAAGAAAAGTCAAGTAATAACATTTGTATAAAATATATCAAAATGAATTTCAATGCATTAAAGAAATCAATTTAAAATAAATAGAAAAATGAATAAAACGACTTTTAAAAAGTCTAGTAAGGACACATATTCAAATATTTAACATATCCCAGGTTAAGGAAGAACTTTTTGGGCATGAAGGCAAATGGAAGCAATCAATAGGAAAATGATTAGCAGATGTGATGAGATCTTGCCTAGGTTAGTAGATAGTACTCATCAAAAATGTATTTGGAAGATAAATGCCCCAAAGTAGACTAATAGACCCATATATTTTGGAAGGGGTGTCTTCTTAGGACCTAAAAATTTTTTTTTTAAATCCTAAATGGTTTCTGTACTCACTGCCCTTCTTGGGTGAGGGAAATCTAGACGGCTTTTAAGAACTTTCACAAGATCTGGGATATTTTGGTGGCTGCCTTTATGTCCCCTAGTCATTCCCATTATCCTGTAGGATTGAGCAAGTCAAGGTAGATATCCCCTCCTCCTGTCCTACTGCTGCTCCCTTACTTCTCCACAGGCAGGGGCCAGATAGCTGCCAGTCTTTAAACCTCTCTACGAGGACCTGCTAGGTGCCTGGCTGGAACAGGGTGAAATGGAAGGGTGCATTTTCTCCCTCTGTCATCACAGGCTGAGTGTTCC
>PVKH010039749.1:0-11145 GCA_004027955.1 Chaetophractus vellerosus | reverse complement strand
GGTCTAATTGCCAGTGACTTTGACTCACAGAAGACAGGACATTCCTGCCAGGAGCTAGAGAGAGATCTGAAACCCCACCAGGGCCAGGTGGTGAGAAATTTCTGAAACGATGCTCCCACGGGCAAGCCTCTCATGCTGTAGGAAATACAACATCAAGAAGCAAAGTCAAGTTAATTCTGGCTGGATGAGGTAATTAGTAGATGGCTTGACCTGAAGCCAGAACTTGGACTCCTTTTTTTGATCACCAGCCTGCAAGTTAGTGAGTGCTACTGAGTAATGATGGAGAAGGGTGGGTCGGTCCAGACAGGAGGGTGGAATACAGGTGGCAGGTGGGCAGAAATGGGAAAGGTGGGGTGAGAAGGTGCTCTTACAGATGCCCAGATCTTCATTCACCTCCATTCCTAAAGACAACAGGTACAAGTGAGCTAGCAGTATGTATTCTATTTGCTCTCCTGGACACAGGAAGCTTCCTCACAGCCTAGGCAGAGGCTTAGGCACCACTGATCTCACTCCCTGGGGGCCCTTCTGCATGTTCTTGTACCTCCTTTTATTAAAGTACTGATCAAACAATGGCACAGGAGATTTTACTTTCTCATCTCTCCAGTCTTGAGTCATCTGTCTCCGTCCCCTGTGCCCATTACAGGTAGTAGGAAAGAGTGCCTGTTTGGTAAATCCGTGTTGTTGATTAACTGAACAAGATTGATTTTCTTCCTCTTCTTTCCTCACACCCAGATAAGGACCATGTCCCTGTTTCTATCTCTCCCTTTCCTTCTCCTGACTGTGTTGACAGCATCTTGCTCAGAAACAGAAACCTGTGAGAACATCCAAAAGACATGTCCTATGGTTGCCTGCGGTTCCCCAGGCATCAATGGCCTACCAGGCAGAGATGGGCGTGATGGCATCAAGGGAGAAAAGGGAGAACCAGGTACAGGAGGGGTTGCACTGTCTCTGTGGCTCTTTACCTCCCAAAGATAATGGTCTGGAGATGTGGGGGAGTAATGGCCCATTTAAGTAGATTGTGCTCCCTCAACTACTTGTTATAATTCAAAACATACATATGGCCCTGGCCGTCTGGCATCTGAGGCTTCCATACAAGAGTTGGAGACATTCTATTGTCCTAACTGCTGAGGGGAGGGTGTCCTTGGGGCAGGCCATCCAGTGGGGCACAAGAGACTTGTTCTTCTCTTAGTCACCTCTTTCTCATTGGAAGCAGTCATTCAGAAAGTTTTGCCCAGGAATCAACATATCTTTACTCCTGGGAAGGGATTGGACATCAAACTCATGGAGAAAAAGCAAGAGCAAGATACTGAGTGGGGTTTCCTTCATCCTACAACAGGCCAATGTCTCAGAGGCTTGCAAGGCCCACCTGGAAAAATGGGGCCTCCAGGAATCCCAGGGCCTCCTGGGTTATCAGGAGCAAAGGGCCAAAAAGGAGACCCTGGAGACAGTTCAGGTAAGGAGCTCACCTCAGCAAGGTCCGGGCTGAAGGCACCCATTGTCCTGGGACCTTGAGTACTGGGGTGCAGGGGGTATCTCCTTACCTCACTGGAGATGTCTAACTCTTCTTCCTAACCTAGTATCCTCAGCCTTCTCAAAGTTATTTAGAGGCTAAAGGGATTCTTACCAGTGTCTGAGTACAGACTTACAAACCATTCATGGCCACTTTCTCACCAGGCCACCTGGAGAGGAGCTGAACCCTGGCTCTCCTTCAGCAGAAACAGTCCAATGTGAGGCTCTGGTCCAAGTGGGAGGAAAAGTCCATCTCATTGTAGGGTTGATGACTATTTTTACAACAATAGTACATACTTGGGGTGTCAGTTATCACTCACAGCAAAACCTCTGCAAAGACAAAAGCTTCCAATGTTTTTAGTCAATATTCACCAACCCATAATATTTCCCCAAGAGATTTCTTTTTTGCCTAGATAGAGTAATTTATCTGGGAAAAAGGTAGTGAAGCACATTGTCTATGGAGTGCTGATATGTTAGTTACCAGGGAGCGTACATACATGCACGTCCATGTGGGTGTGTATTGTGCATAAAGTGTCTTTAGATACATTCAACAGATTATGAAGAGTGATGTTTTGGGCTTGGTGGAAGTAGAGATACTTTTCCTTCTTTTTGCTTCTCTGTTTTTCATTTTCCTTCAATAAGCAAGTTATCACTGTTAAAGAAACTAGTGTTTTTAGTTTGAAAAGGATACCCCTCCCTCTTAGATTCATAGTTCTGGGACCCCCTTCTCAACAATGCTCCTTCACTCTGTTTTCATTGTCTAGGTTATAACAGTTCCCGGGCTGATTTAGGAAGAGAGGATCTTCTATCAGAATTGGAACGCATCAAAAAGTGTAAGCCTCCTTCCTTACTCTTCAGAAAGCTTTAGGTTTGGGAAGGATAAAAGGCATCAAATATTTATGGAATACATATACTTTTCTAATACTTTGGGATATTTCATACTCAGTCACATGAAATCCTTGCAACAATCCTTTTGGGGGAAATGGAGGAAACATGAGATTAACTGAATATCTCAAACACAGAGAGCTAATAAGAAGCAGAGGTAGCTAATACATTGATGTCAGTTTGAATCCAGAGACCCTGATCATCTACTTTCTTCTCTCTGGTCACTGAAAATGGGACCTATGCCCATATGTTATGCCATTATCCATACCCTATCAGTGAAGCCTAACCTGTTTCTTGTGGGCTCTCCTGGCCTGGGGCAAAAGTTCTCAGTTATCTTTCTTCAGTCTCAAGTTAATATTGGGGAAGAATTCAGAATTCTAGAATTCTGATCCAAAAAGAGAAGGACTTTTGTGCCAGCCTCACTTTCCAGAGTAGGAATTGCCACATATTGCATAGGGCATACTTATATTTTAAAAATGTATTTGTTGTTTATCTGAAATTCACCTTTAACTGGATGACTGTATTTCGCCTGGCAACTCTATTCTAAAGGCCTCTACCTGAGAAAAGTGCCTTAGGCTGGGCTTTAAGACAGTGACTATCACCCACTTTTTCACATTTCAGGGCTAACTTTCTCTCTGGGCAAAAAGGTTGGGAAGAAGCTTTTCTTGTCCTATGGTGTAAAGATGACCTTTGACAGAGTGAAGGCCCTGTGCACGCATTTCCAGGCCTCTGTGGCCACCCCCCAGAATGACGAAGAGAACACAGCCATCCAGATGGTGGCCAAGGGAAGCGCCTTCCTGGGCATCACAGATGAGGTAAACGAAGGCCAGTTTGTGGATCTAACAGGAGGAGGGCTGATCTACGAAAACTGGAATAACGGTGAACCCAATGATGCTGGCTCTCAGGAAGACTGTGTTCTACTCCAGGAAGATGGCAAGTGGAATGATATCTCCTGCTCCAACACCCTCTTGGCAGTCTGCGAGTTCCCTGCCTGAGGGCACATGTCCCTTAGGACCTCCTTGTCTCCTTGCTGTACCCCACAATCTGCTTTGAAAGATAAATCTATATCGATTTCCTCAGACCCAGTGTGGAGTAACTCCTTTATGGGGATGGGGAATCAGAGAAAATGAAGGGAATACCTTGGTTGGTGAGACATGGAAGTGAGAAATGAGAAGAGGCTGACAGCAGTACAATGAGAGTCTCTAATTCAACCCCAATCACTAATAATTATCACTAACTGTACAACAGCAATAATTAAGCATTAGTACTACTAGTAGTAATACTAATAATATTTATTAATATTTACTTCAAAGCAGACAGTATTAAGTTCCTACACTTTTCTTAATTAGGGTAATTATACTATCATCTCACTTAATCAGGGTACAACATTTTTTTCGAGTACTATTAATTTGTTGAGCCTTAAAAATAAAATGGGTTTGTTTTGTCCAATTACTCCAAACACCTGTATTCTGTTGAGTCTTCCTTTCTCTTTGAGTAGAGGTTGCTCTTGATGACATCCCCATAGCTTTTCAGTCAGTCTCAGTAATTAAGAGGATCTATTTTGTAGCTTTCTTCCTGAACTGTATTTTATTTTTAATGAGCTATTAAAGTACACAAAGAGCATAAATATCAAGTGAATAGAGATGAATTCTCACATATGCACACCTTTGTAACCATCTTCCAAATCAAGATGTAGAACATTTCTAGTATCCTAGAAGCCCTCTCATGATCCTCCTAGCAGATATTGCCAAAGGTAATTACTATTATGATCTCCATTACTATATATTAACTTTGCCTGTTTAAAACTTCATATAAATGGAATTATACTGTACGTACTCTTTTATGTCTTACTTCTGTCTCTCACAATTAAGTCTTTGAGATTCAACCATGTTGTTACGTGTAGCAATGGTTTCTTCACTTTTATTGCCATGTAAGATTCCATTATGTGAATATACCACAGCTTACCCATTACATTGTTGTTGAACATTTGGGTTACTTCCAATTTTGGGTCATTAAGGAAAAAAAACTCATAAGCATTTCTAAGTTGTTGTTTTTTTGTGTGTAGCAGACGTGTGCACTAATTTCCCTTGGGAATCTACCCAGGAGTAGAATTGGTAGGTCATGGCTTGGCAAATGTTTTGCTTTAGTAGATACTCTCAGTTTTCATAAGCAAAAATGTGAATTTACACTCCCAACAGTAATGTGTGTTGATTCAAGTTGCTCCACATCTTTGTGAAGAATTAATTGGCATTGTGGGTGCAAAGTAATAACTCATGATGGTTTTGATATGTATTTCCCTGACATTTAATAATATTGAACACTTTTTCATATGCTTATTGGCTATTTGGATATCTTTTTTTATGAAGTACTTTCCATGTCTTTTGACTTTTCTTTAAATAAGGTAGCCAGTATTTTCCTTATTGATTTATAAGAGTTACTTTTATATTCTGGATATAAGATCTTTTTTGTTTCTCCAGTTTGTGACTTGCTCCCAGTTTGACTTTTCATAAACAGGAATTCTTAATTTTAATGAAGTCAAGTTTATCACTATTTTCTTTTGTGATTAGTGCTTTTTGTGTCCTGCTTAAGAAGAAATCTTTACCTATTTCAAAATCATGACGATCTTCTCCTCCAATGGTTTCTTTTAGTAGCTTTGTTTACCCTTTCACTTACCTCCTAGTAGAAGTCTACTTGACAAACCACTATTTGTTTGAAAGACCAATTTTCCCCCATTGAGTTGGAGTGGTACCTTTTTGTAAATTAGATGACTATATATGTGTGGCTCTGTTTCTGGCTTTCTATTCTGTCCTCCTGGTCTATTTGTCCATTCTTGTTCCAAATAATACACAATCTTAGTTACTGCATATTTATAATGGATGCTGATATCTGGTGTATGTCTGTAGTAGTCAGCCAAAGGGGTGCTGATGCAAAGTACCAGAAATCTGTTGGCATTTGTAAAGGGTATTTATTTGGAGTAGAAGCTTACAGTCACAAGACCATAAAGCATAAGTTACTTCCTTCACCAAAATCAGTGGCCACGGGTTGGAGCAAGATTGCTGCTGGTCTCTGTGTGGCTTTGAGGGTTCAGCCTTCCTCTTCCTCTTAAGGCTGCATGGTCTTAGCTCCTTCCAATCTCAGCCTTAGGCTGGGATAAGCCTCATCTCTCTCCAGGGGCTCCTTTCTCTCTAGGCTCAGCTGCTCTGCTCTCCACAAGGCCAGCTGTAAACTATCAGGTGAATGGCTTCTCTCTTTTCCTGGGCCTCTGCCATGTCTAATGGAGCCTTCTCTCTTTCCTCACATATTTGCTTCTCTCTATATTTACTCCCCAGGGTTCCAGCATCAAAACACTAAGTCTCTCCTCTGCCGTGTGGTTTTCTCGTCCTACTGACATGGCCGAATCAAAGCCCTACTATTAATTTAATCAAGTAAAAGTGAAACCTCTGAATTTAATACAATCACAGGGTATCACAAGCCCAGAGGAACAGACCAATTTACAAACATAGTCAGTATTTCTTTTTGGAATTCATCAATAATATCAAACTGCCACAATGTCTTTCAGCATTGTTCTTCTTCAAGATTAATTTGGCTTTTCTTGGTTATTTTCATGTCCACATAAATTGAAGAAAAAGCTCACCATTCCCACAAAAATCTGCTAAGTTTTCAGTTGGGACTGTTTTGACTCTATAGGTCAATTTAAGTAGAATGGACAATGAATGGTGTATCTAATCAATGGCATATCTCTCCCTTTAACTATGGCTTTAACATTTTCTCTCAGCAATTTTTTGACGTTTTTAGAGGTCTTGCATATATAGTTAGATTTATTATTAAGTATTTCTTTGGTGGTGTTTTGTAAATAATATATTATTGTATTTTCTACTTGTTATATAGAAATATAATTTTGTATATAATCTTATATTCAGTGACCTTAACTTCTCTGTGTCTTGATCATTCATCTATAACTTGGAGAAAATAATCATTTCTATTACATGAGAATTGTTGAGATGATTGAGTAACAATATTTTTAAAGCATTTATTAGAGAGCTAGCCATTAAGTAATCACTAAATATTTATTAATTGTTACATTTTAGGATTAAAGCCACTCAACCATGCTGAGGTTGCTTGAAGCTGTATGTACCCCCATAAAAACATCTTCTTAAACTTAATTCATCCTTGTGCTATGAACCCATTGTAAGTAGGAACTTTTGATGAGATTACTCCAGCTAAGGTGTAGTTCACCTCAATCAAGATGTCTTAATCCTATTACTAGAGTCCTTTATAAACAGAATGGAATTCAGACATATATAGAGAGAAATCCATAGAAGGAGCAGCCAGGAGATGAACATCAACAGGACCAGGAATAGAAGGGAGAGAACAGGAGGCACTGCCATGTGCCTTGCTATGTGACAAGCTAAGGTCCAAGGATTGCTGGCAGCCAGCTCCAGGACGCCAGTCTTCGGGGAGAAAGCACCACCTTGAAGAT
Source organism: Chaetophractus vellerosus (assembly GCA_004027955.1). NCBI lineage: Eukaryota > Metazoa > Chordata > Mammalia > Cingulata > Chlamyphoridae > Chaetophractus > Chaetophractus vellerosus. Next base: position 4,271 of record PVKH010039749.1, on the reverse strand, counting down.
CCCTTTATTTGGAATTTTTTTCCTAACCTCAAAACCATGAGCAAGTCACTTCCCATTGTTTAAGCTGAACCATTGCATGGTTTTGGCTTGCCAGCCAAGGAAACTAAAATACATGCCTTTAGATAAGTCACCATGTACCTTTCTCTAGTGGGGATGGTTCATTGCATGCTTAGGAGAATCAAGTTCAAGGAAAGAATCATAAGGAAATAAAGCTAGCAGGACTCTTTACATCAGTGATAGTACATTGACTTCTGGGTTCTAAGGAGTTTGAGTGGAGAATAAATTAAAGAACTTTAAAATGTATCTATTAGACATAAGGGAAGTTGGTGGGTTGGGGTGGGTGGAGACTTAATGAAATTGCTTGCATGAAACATTGGTATTATCAGTTGAAAATGGACCTTGTGCTATCATCAGGTCTCAAATCCTGGAATTACAGAATTCTCTACAGATTGAGAACTCTTTCATATGCCATTCATCACCACCCCAAAATACATGCACACACACAAAGAACCCTGACTCTGATACCCTAAAATTTATAAAATCCTACCTGGATCATAGAAGAAGCTCATAAATACTGAATTAGAAGTCTTTACATTTATTTCTCAAAATTTCCAATTATATGAGTTTCATTGTAGAGAGAGTTAGCAAGTTAAACCATTTATTCTTGCATTCTTGCATTCTACTTTTGATGAATGATTGGGTCATTTCCAGTTGCTGGCTTTTATGAATAAAACTGCTATTACTATTTTTAACACAAATTTTGGTGATTGCATGAATTCACTTCTCTTGCATATATCCCTAGGAGTGGGGCTGTCAGGTCTCAGGTATTCACATATTTATCTTTAATATATATTTCCAAACAGCTCCCCAAAGTGCTTGTATCAATTTAAACTCCCAGGAGCAATGTATGAGAGCTCTAGTTTTTCTATATCCACATAAATTCTTGGCATTGCCAATCCTTTCATTATAGTCATTCTGATGATGTACTGGTATTTCCTTGTGATTTAATTTGCATATGTGCATTTTCCTGAGTGAGTAATGGTATGAGAACCTTATCATAGGTTTGTTGTTCATATGAATATCCTCTTTTTTTGAAGTGTTTGTTTAAACCACCTGCCCATTTCATAATTTGTTGTTTTCTTTTTCCTTATTGATTTGAAGGAGTTTTAAAATATATTCTGAATAAGAGTCCTCTGTTGAATACGTAATGTAAATACCTCCTTCACTCGCTGTCTTGCTTTTACAACTTCTTAATTGTGTCTTGATAAACAGTTTTCAAATTTTTAATAAAATTCACTTTAAAATATTGTTTGTGGTTAATACTTTCATATAATGCTGAAGAAATCTCTGCCTACTGCAAAGTCATGAAGATATTTTCCTGCTTTCTTCTAGTAGTTTATTTTAGGTCTATAGATCAATAATCCATTTTGAATTATTTTTCTATATAGTCTGAGGTAGGAGATATGGGTTATTATTTTTTCCCATGTAAATATTCACTCAACCCAGCACCATCTATTGAAGCAACCATTTTTCCCTCACTGACATGCAAGTGTGCCTTCTCATAAATAATGTAACAGTGTACATGTGGACTTGTTTCTCGAGTCTCTTTTCTGTTTCTTTATTCTATCCTTCCACTAACACCACATTATCTTAACTACAATAGGTACATAGTAAGTCTTAATATGTGGTAGGATAAGCCCTCTAACTTTGTTCTTTTTTAGAAGTGTTTAGGTCCTTTGTATTTCAATATAAATGTATTATTAGCTTGATATTTTTCATAAAAAGTTCTGATTTAAATCACTTGGTGGCTATGGACATCCCTCAAGATGCCCATATCTCAATCCTCAAAATCTGTGAATATGTTACCTTACCTGGTAAAGGGGACTTTGCAGATGTGATTAAGTTTAGGATTCTTGAGATGGAGAGATTATCCTAGATTATTCTGCTGGGCCCAATATCATCACAAGAGTCCTTATAAGATGGAGGCAAGACATGCACAGGCAGTGTTAAACAAGATGTAACAACAGAAGCAAGAGTTTGGCATGATGCAAGGAAGGGGTCATGAGCCAAGGAATGCCGGCAGCATGTAGAAGCTGAAAAAGGCAAGGAAACAGATTCACCCCGGAAGCCTCCAGAAGGAACGCAACCCTGCAAACAACTTGAATTTAAACTTCTGACCTCCGTAACTGTCAGATAATAAATTTCTATTGTTTTAAGCCACTAAGTTTATGGCAATTTTTTTGCAGCCAAAAATAGGAAACTGATAGAAGGAAGAATTACATCTTAACAATATTGAACCTTCCAGTTAATGAACATGGTGTGTCTCTATTTAGGGAGTTTTTATTTACCTCTTAGCAATGTATTGTAGTTTTCAGTGTAGTGGTCTTATATATTGTTAAGTATGTGTGTTTTTAAGGGTTTGATTCTTTTTTATGCTATTATAAATGTGTACACTTTTAAATTTTCCAATTTTGATGCTTGATTATGAAATTCTTACTCAGTAATCTTTCTAGATTAAACAATATATTTTTGGATTGGGGGGATTTTCTCTATATGATTCTTTTATCTATGAACAGTGATAGTTCTACTTCCTTCTTTTCAATTTTTATACTATTTATTTATTTATTTGGCTTTATTTTACTAACTATGATATCCAGTGCTGATTGAATAGAATATTAATAATACATATTTTGTCTTGATCCCCAAATCATGGAGAAGTTATTAATATTTCATCATTAAATATGATATTATAGGCTTATAAGTCCAAAGAAGTTTTATTCTATTCCAAGTTTGCTGAGTTTTTATCATGAAGAGGTATTAAAATTTATCAAATGTTTTTTCTTTATCTAATGAGACGATCTTGTCTTTGGCTTCAAGCCTCAGAAAGTAAGGTGTGAAGTGTTCTAACTTCCTCTATTCACTGAGATAATTCATGTAAAATTACCCCTTAACGTTAGAGAAATAAACCCGTGAGACCATCTTAGCATGTTTTCTTTCCGGGAAGGTTCTTTAATTTCAAACCCAATTTCATTAAGATCTAGACTTACCCATATTTTGATGTCTCTTGTTCAGTTTTGTAAATTGTACTTTTCAGTGAATTTGTCCATTTCATCTAAATTTTTCAACATATTGGCATGAAGTTTTTAATAATAACTTCTTATTTCCTTTTATTATAAGTAGAATCTGTGTGATGTTCACATTCTTTTATTTGTGTTTTCTCTCTTTTTCTTGATATGTTATGCTAGAGATTTACAAATTTTATTATTCTCTTACAAAAACTGCTTTTCACTGCGTTGATTTTCTCTTAATTTATATGATCAATTCCACTCATAACTGCTGTTATCTTAATTATTTCCTTGCATCCACCTTCTTTAAATCTAATTTGCTATTCTCTTCCTAGAGTCTAGAAATCGACATTTAGATAATTGATTTTCTATCTTTCTTCTTTCCTAATAATTGAAAGTTATAAATTTCTCTCTAAGGACTGCTTTATCTGCATTCCACAGGCTTTGATATGCTGATTTTGTCACCATCATTAAATTCAAAATATATTCTAATTTCCACTGTGATTCCTTCTTTGACTCACAGTTTATTTGTAAGTGTATTGCTTAATCCCCAAATATTTGAGGGTTTTAAAAATATTGTTTTCCTGTTAACCATTTATAGTTTATTTCTTCTGTGGTTATAAACATGCTTTGTATAGTTCAATTATTTGAAATTTGCTAAGAGGTGCTTTTATGGCCCAGCTTAGAGTTTACAACAGTAAATGAATTACATACACTTGAAATAATGTTTTCAGCAGTTGATAAGCATATCATTAGATCAGGATATTAATATTGTTGTTCATGTCTTCTATATTATCACTAGTTTTTTTGTCTTTTAAATCAGTGACTGCAAGATGTATGTCAAAATATTCAGCTATGATTGTGGATTTACCTATTTCTCATTTAATTCTGTTAACTTTTGTTCTCTCTATATATATTTTAAACAACTTATTGATGTATATCATTCATACATGAGCATACATAAACTATAAGTGTTCAGTAAACATTGTGAACTGACAAAACAAACATGCATAACATCATACAGGGCTCCCACACATCACCCCACCACAAATACTTTGCATTGTGAAACATTTGTTAACAAACTATGAAAGAGCATCATCAAAGTATTTCTACTAACTATAGTCCATATCTTATTCCCCTAAACTTTTTTTTTAAAGGATATATTTATTTATTTACTTTTATCCATTTTTACTCCCCCCCCCCCCC
>PVKH010039748.1:0-11146 GCA_004027955.1 Chaetophractus vellerosus | reverse complement strand
GGAACAAAGGAATCCAGAAGCCTGAACCCTGGAGACATTGGCAGCCATCTTGCTCCAACACGTGGACTTTGGTGAGGGAAGAACTTTATGCTTTGTGGCCTGGTAACTGTAAGCTTCTACCCCAAATAAATACCCTTTATAGAGACTGACCAATCTTTGGTATATTTCAAAAGGCACGCCTGTGGCTGACCAAAACAGACTACTACAATATATAATACTACTACCCCTGAGAGAACAAGAAAACATTATAGGACTACTACCCCTGACAGGACTACTACCTCTGGTGGGACTACTATCCCTGAGAGGACTAATACCTCGGACAGGACTACAAACCTGATAGGACTGCTACCTCTCTGACAGGTTTACCACCCCTGACAAGAATACTAACCTTGACAGTACTGCTTACCTAATAGGACTACTAAACCTCATAAGACTACTAACCTGTCATGACTACTACAGCTGATGGGGATTACTAACCTTGACAGGACTACTACCACTGACATGTTTACCAGCTGTATTAGTCAGCCAAAGGGGTGCCTTTGAAAATACCAATAATTGGTTGGTTTTTATAAAGGGTATTTATTTGGGGTTGAAGCTTACAGTTTTACCAGGCCACAAAGCATAAGTTTCTTCCCTAACCAAAGTCCATTGCCACGTGTTGGAGCAAGACAGCTGCTGACGTTTGCCAGGGTTCAGGCTTCTGGGTTCCTCTCTTCCCGGGGCTGCGTTTCTCTCCGGGCTTAGCTCCTGTTTCCTCCACAAGGCCAGCTGTAGAGTATCAGGCGAATGGCTCACTTCTCCCAGGGCCTTCTCTCCAACATCAAAACTCCAACATCAAAACTGCCTCTCAAATCTGCTTCTCAAATCTGCTCCCTCTGTCCTTTTATATTCGATTCCCCGACCCACCAAGGGGTGGGGCTCAACACCCTACTGACGTGGCCCAGTCAATGCCCTAATCATAACTTAATCATGCCCGAATTAACAGATCAGTTTACAAGCATGATTCAATATCGATTTTTAAAATTCATAATTACATCAAACGGCTACACTAGCCATGACACTATTACTACCTGACAGGACCACTACCTCTGACTATACAAACTTTAACAGTTTAGTACCCCTGACAGTACTACTAAACCCAAGTGACCTAGCAACCTAATACCCAAGACAGGATTATTATGCATATCAGATCTACTATCCATTACTACCAATATTTACTATACTAATATCTTTTTTTTTTTTTACTGGGAGGTCTGGGGATCGAACCCAGGTCCCTCCATATGGGAGAAGGACGCCCAACCATTTGAGCCACATCGCCCCCTATACTAATATCTTGACATAACTACTACCCCTGACAGAAATACTACTGCTGACAGGACTACTATTCCTCACAGGACTAAAATCCCAACAGGACTACTACCCCTAATAGGACTACTGAACCTGACAGGCCTGCTGACCACAACCAGACTACTACCCCTGATAGGGCAACTAATCCTGACAGGATTACTAACGTGACATGAACATTAACCTCACTGGACTACTATCCTTACAGAACTATTAAAGCTGACAAAGGGTCTCTCTGCCTGGAAGAGACCACACCAAATCTCGGTGTGTATTTCCATCCTTCTCTCCCATTTCTCAGCAAGCTCTGTTCTTTTCCCCCATTTCCCAATGAATTCTTTTTACTGGCCTAACTAAATTGGCATGTTCTTAAGCCCTTTTATGTGACATAGCCAAGAACCTAGAGGAATCCAACACCTCCCCATCTTCATTTGGTGAGCCATTGCCAGGAGACAGAAAGGTGAGTGGTGCTCCCTGTCCCCCACTGGAGACTGGTAAATTTTGGGGTTTTTTTGCTTTTTTGCTTTTTCTGCATTTTTTCTTTGTTTTGTTGTTGTTGTTGTTGTTTGTTTGTTTGTTCTTGGTCAGTTTTAATTAAAGTGAGTCTGTGCCCTCTTTTGGTTCTGCCATTTTAAAGGGGTTCCTGGATAGGCTCCCAGAGGACATAAACTCAGTCTGCCCAGACTTCTGGCTCCCTCTTCGGAGGTAGTAGGGGCGAGCTCCCACACCATGCAGATTCAAAGAGGTTCTGGGTGGTGGATAAAACCGTCCTTGAGACCTGACTGGGCATGTGGCCTAAGTCAAGCAGGACTCTGCTGGGAGTCTACCAGGCCCTCTCTGTGAGTTCAGAATGGCTGTCACCTGTTGTAGCAACTCCTTTTAGTTAGAAGTACCTTTGATCTTCCACCTGCTGCTGTCCTCACTGTGGGTCTGTGAGGTGCTTTAGAAGGCCTTAGAAACTGGGCATGCATTTGCTGCTGAGGCATGAGCCCCACCCTCGGTAGTGCACTGAGGCTTTGCTCCTTCTCAGCCAGGGAAGGCCCTGAGACTATCTTGGGGGTCCCTGTGGCTTTTTGTTGGCAAGTCACAGGACAATTAGTCTCTAGTTTTTAATGGGCTTTTAATGCTGAGTTTAACTGTGGACTCGGCCCCTGGGAGCGGCTATGGGGTGAGCTCACTCATAGCCAGCTCCTAAGGCCACTGCAAAGTAGGCAAAAGCATTTAAAGGCTCCTAGCCTAGGGTCAGCCCGGATTGGGTGTTCGTTCCAGGAGCTGGACCCAGATGCCCCCAAGACCTCTGAAGCTCTGGGGACGCCCAGAGACAAAGCTCCTGACTCCTGGAACGTGGGGACAGTGAGCAGGGCTCCCCGATTTCCAGGGTGCTGGCTCAGTGAGTAATCCATTGAGTCAGGTCTAGGGGTGGGTTGCTCCCAGACTGACAAATGCATTTTATACCCCCTGAGGATAATGGGCAGCTCTCCCAGCATTCCAGCAGACTCCCCACTGGGGTGCCTTCTCAGAAACTGGGACAACCTGTCTACTGATGGTCTAAAAAGAAAGAGGCTAATCTTTTCCTGCCACACAACGTGACCGCAGTGTGTCTGAGAGTGGGCTCTGTATGGGACCCTGAATTCCAGTTAAACCCGTGTAAGAGGAGAGGATAGACAGATCTGAGGGCCAGAGACCACGTGGGCATGTCTCCTTAAGGGGATGAGGGAATGCACTCTGTTTACTAAGTCTCTCCCCTGTAGAATAAGGAACCTCCTCCTGTGCTATCAATTAAGATTAAAAGGTTCCTGGCTTTCCTAGCTCCCTGCCTATTTCCTTGTAACACTCCAATCCTTCCAGGGAAAAACGCTTGCTGGGTTTTACCCCTTGGGAGGTAACCAATGGAATGCAGCCCCCAGAGCAGCCCTAATTCATGTCTTATCAGGGGCAGGGCTTCTCTGGACCTCTTAGCTGTTGCCTAGGGATTTTCCTGGAGGAACTAAACTGGAGGGTCCTGCATGAGGTTTCTGCTGTGGACAGACACTGGGAGCTTTGCGTTAAGGTGATTCTAAAGGCAGGTCTTTTCCTAAGCTAAGCTAAGCATGTACAATTCTCTCTTCTGTTCTAATCTGTGCTTGCTTTAACTTTTTAGTGTGCTTGTGCCTAGGAACTTGTAAATTAGATTTGGGGTTCACCTGTTACAAATTGGATAATGGTGAAAGGTAAACTGAAAAATGAGTCTTTAAATGTCAATACTATCTTGCAATTGAATTTGATGTATAAAAGAAATCACAAGTAGAATTAATTCATCTGCTGAAAAAGCAGAAAAACTTAGCAAAGTTGTTACTAATAAGATTGTTTTAGTTAATAAACAGACGTGCCCAAATTGTATTTAAGTAAAAACTTCCTAGAAACTAAGAGTTAAGATCATTCTGTAGATGCCTTTGTATTATAAAACAGCAGAGCTACAATATCTGAAATTGCTATAACTGGGTGGATTTAAACTAGACTTCAGGTATTGTGATGGTAATTATAAACTGAGTTTCCTTTGTTTATGGTCACTCCAGGTCTAGCCACACCCTTGCTTTAGCTCTCTAGCTTCACCTCCTCCTCAGACTTCAGCTATTGTGATGGTAATTATAAACTGAGTTTGCCTTTGTTTATGGTCACTTCAGGTCTAGCCTCACCCCTGCCTTTGCTTATGGTTATTTCATGACAACTTCTGCCCCCCATGGCTCAGAGAAAGGCAAATTTAAGACATCCCCGTCCCCTGTCCTTCCACTGGTGTTAGTGGCCCTGCTTTCTCTCCTGACTCCAGGTGTTTGCTGCCTAGTGGAATTCTTGACCCTCAGGGTTGAATGTCCACTCTTCTGGTCCAGTGGCAGAGGACTGGGAGGGGGCCTCCCACCTCTAGTGTTGATGCTCCTAAAAGCAGAAGGTCATGAGAGAAACCAGTTTCCCTGAGGCTTCAGTGACCTCAGTGAGAATATACTGAATTATTGTTTTTCATCCAAGGTCTGCCAAAGTCAGAATAAGAACTAAGCAAAGTTGTGAAGTAAAGAAAAATTGTATTTTAAAGCATTGGGAACAATTGGTTATAAGCCAATAATTAAAAAGAATGAAATTCTTATGCAAAACTGCATGATCATAGTGCAGATTAATTAGAAATAGCCTTCAAAGAGATATTTTAAATGTTATTTTACAGTTAAACTTATTTTGTAAGAGAATGAAAATTATAAGTAACTGTCTAACTCTATTTATATCTATTTACTCATTGTATATCTTCATACATCGGGATGATAATCTTAAATTAACAAATGAAAATTCTTGAAAGAGCTCTATTCAAATTGTTAAAAATTAAATATGTGGTTATATATGTGAATAAATATTCCTGGAGCCCAAATTAGGCTAAGCAGGATGGAAAGGTCATATAGAAATCTGAATATAGAAACTATTGGGAAAGGGAAAAAGATTTTCCTAAGCTCTTTGACCTACCTAGCCCCTAGGGCCTTCTCTTTGCAAGAGCTCTGAGGGAGAGTCTAGGTTGGCAGGTTAAAACTCTTTCTTCTAGGCTGGGGAATTAAGAATCAGTTTGCCCTGCAATTCCCCGATTTTAACCTTTTACCAGCCTTAAAATAAGGGTAGTTAAGAATCCAATTGTGGGGAACCAGCTGTAGCTTAATTGGTAGGGCTCTGGTTTACCACATGGGAGGCCCCGGGTTCAGTTCCTGGGGCTGCCGCGGGCAGGGCAAGCCGCCGTGCGGCGAGTTGACTCATGCTGCAGCAGGGGGAGACAAGCAGACACAGAAGAACGCAAAAAGCAAAATGAACACAGCGAGAACAAGCAGCAAGGGGGGGAGATATAAATAAATAAATAATAAATCTTTAAAAAAAAAAAAGAATCCAATTGTCAGGTTTCAGTAAATAAAGGAAAAGTCCTTGAAAGCTTTGGAAAGATATTTTCTAAACTATAATTAAAACAAATGAAACAATTATAATATATTCCAGAACCCAGCAGTCAGTATGCTTTTAAGATTATTCACAGTTTTAGAATTTTATTAAAGAAAAAAGTTTTAAGCCTCTTGTAAAGGAAGAAAAAAGAATATTTCTGCCATAAACTATAATGGTTTCAATTTTATTTAGCTTGGGTGTAATCTCCCTAGGTTTATAGGATAGCAATTAAATAAATTAATATTATATGTATTAAATCTTTAAGATGAAAGCTGTAAGTTCATGTTTAATAAAATTAAGTTAAAGGAATAAATGTAGGTCTGCCCTTTCTTAAATGGATAAAGTCAATTTCATTAGTTGCTAATTGTAATTTAATAAGCTTATTTAAAGGTAAAGTAATTAGCCTATGTGGATATGATTAATTATAACGAGTTTTGTAAAAGCATCTTCTAAACTGAAGCATTTGAATGGCTAATTCCAGGAAGCCATGATTAATTAGAAACCTAAATTGATATTAATAACAAAAAGTAACTTCATAACAGGGAAACCTATCAGAGGCCACCTCAATCTGCATGTTAAAGTGGTGGTAAGGAAAGATAATCTTGATTCCATTGGGAATCTTCAGTTTTCATAAAATAATCGAGGAAGTAGTTTTTTCTGTACTGCTAAAGTAAAATACCTGTTAATTAATATCATCGTGGTAAAGGTGTAGAAGTAAAAAGCACAATACTAAGAAGTTACGTTCATTTGATATGTTATACATTGCATTGGAAGTGTGTAGAAAGTGTATAAAGATTAAGAGATAGACTTCAATATTGTCAGACTCTCTTGTGCTTTCAAGCCAAGCCCAAATATCCTGCATGTTATCTCTTCATTTGAGTTATTGGCTAGGTTGGTCACTGACCCCTAAAACAATGAAAGTATCTACTACATCTAGGAGCATGCTCCTGAAGTGGATGGAGAGTACGTTGCAGTTTCAGACAACTGCAGCAGCCAGCAATGGCTCCATACAGCCAGATGTAAAATGAATATCGCCTCCAGACTGGCTCTGCTTTATAGTGCCGAAGGGTGCTATGCACCAGGCTGTGAAACACTGGAGCCTATCTTCTGGCTTCTCTCTAGGTTCAGCGGTGCTGCAGCATGCTGGCCATGTGAAGGGCATACCAAGTGGAGAAATGATTACCAGAGTGATGTAAGTAGAACTTAAACACAAATGGCATTATGGCCTGCTCCCATGGAGAGATAACATGTATGATATTACACACCTGGAGCTTAGATCTATTAACTGCAGCTCAAAGAGGAACTTGTACATTGATTAGTATTAAGTACTGTACCTATATGCCTGATGATTATGATGATATATCTTCTAGATCATATGCAGAGGGACACTGAACATATTAAAATCCTGGTAAATTTAATTCATTTTCTAAGTAATTAATGAATGTGGCTATAAGACAAGAGAATGGCTCTCTTAAATATTGTCTTTATTTTGCTTGCCATATGCCTGTCTTGTTTTTGCCTATACTGTCCTTGTGGGTTTATGTCTAGGCAGTGCCTCTCCACACCTCTCCTAGCTGTCCTAGGCATAACCACTACTGTGGGAACTGGAATTGGCATTTTTTACCCAAACCTAGCAGGTCTACCACAATCTCTCCCTAGAGCTAACCAACAGCATAAAAGAATTCAAGGAAGAATGCTGTTTCCCATCAACTTTGGGAGGATGCAGCCTCTGAAGGCACCTGGCCTTTCTCACTCTTGTGGTCCAGTATAACATGGCTGGCCCCCCTTTTTGGGTCTGCCTACCACCATCTTCTGTATCCTTTTAACAGGACCATGTATCTTCAAAATTCTAATTAAGTTTATTTCTTTCAGAATCAATGCCTTATTAGTCATGTGGCTATTTCATCCAGTTCCAACCAGGGTGTCAGACCTTTCTTCCCTCAACCTCAACAGAATAGTCAGAGAGGTTTACACCCTGTCAGGTACAGACTAACCAGCAGGAAGTAATACAGAAGAATGACCATAGCCTGTCAGCACCCCCTTAAGAATAAGGGCATGAACTCTCTGAGGGGGAAATTGAGGTGGGTTAGTAAAAGGAAATGGGGAGAAGACGAGCCACAACATGGCCGACAGACAACATGGCTGACAGACAACATGGCCGCAAGACCCCACTAAGACCTTGACCTTGTCCTTGAGGTCCCAGATGGGACTATTTCCTGGGCCGAGGGGAGGCCCCGGATATTCCAAACAGGCCTCACCATTGGCCCCCACCATTAGTGGGGTAACCAATAACATCTGGCGCCCCTCCCCTTGCTAATGCTAAGGGGAGGAATAATTAATTGCTTGAAAGATGACCACACAACCCAAAACCCTCTCTGCCTAGAGGAGTCAGCACCGAATCTCAATGCATATTTCCGTCCTTCTCTCCCATTTCTCAGCAAGCTCTGTCCTTTTCCCCCATTTTCCAATAAATTCTTTTTACTGGCCTGACTTTAAAAAAAAACAGACAGGACTGCTTGCACTGAGAACTACTAATGCTATCAGACTATTAGTTCTCACAAGACTAAAGCCCTGCCAAGATAACTAATGCTGATAAAACCACAAACCATGATGAAGCTACTACACTGACAGGACTACTACTCCTGAGAGGACAAGTAAATGTGACCAGGTTACTATCTGACAGAACAACTAAACCTGGCAAGATTATTAACCCTGACTGTACTACCAACCTGAGAGGACTGCTGCCCCTTACAGCAGAACTACTATCTCTGAAATGACTACTGACCCTGCTAGGACTACTAACCTGCCAGGACTAATAACTTGATAGGTCTACTAAACCTTACAGGACTACTAATCATCACAGGATTACTAATGATGACAAGACCCCAAACTATGATGGGACTACTACCCACGACAAGACTACTGTGCTGCTTTGAAGTTTTATGAACCCCAGAAAGACATGTTCTTAAATTTAATCCATTCCTGTGTGGTGGACCCCTTGTAAGTAGGAACTTTTGATGAGGTTATTTCAGTTAAGGTGTGGCCCACCTCATCAGGATGGGTCCTAATTCTCTTACTGGAGTCCTTCCTAGGTGGAATGAACCCGGGGGAGGAGGGCAGGGTGTGTGTGGAGAAGCCACAGAAGCTGAAAGCAACAAGACCCTGAAGAGAAGGAAGAGACCAGCAGGTGTCGCTGTGCTCCTTGCCATGTGGCAGAGGAGCCAAGGACCGCCAGCAACTGTTCTTTGGGAATAAAACATTACCTTGATGATGCCTTGATTTGGACATTTTCTTAGCCTCAAACTGTAAGCTGATAAATTTCCATTATTTAAAGCCAACTCATTTCATGGTATCTGTTTCCAAAGCCTAGAAAACTAAAACAACTACTAACCTGGAGGACTGTTAACTTGACAGGATTTACAACCCTAACAGGACCCCTAATGTTGATAGGACTCCTAATCATAACAGGACTACTACCCCTGACAGCCTGATACGCCTGAAATGACCACTAACCCTGACAGGATTACCAACCATGAAAGGAAAACTATAACTCACAGAACTACTAAAACTAATAGTACTCACAATACAAACAGTAATACTAACCCAAACTTGACTACCAATGATAAGGACTACAAACCTGATAGAACTACTTCCTCAACTGCACTTCTAACCCTGACAGTATACGCCCATGTCAAGACTACTAACCCTTACAGGACTGCTGTTCCTCACAGGACTACTACTCATGGCAGGACTACTAACCCTTACAGGACTACTACATTTACAGAAGTACTACTGCTGACAGAACCACAAATTCTTGAGAAGACTACTACTGCTGACAAGATTACAACCCCTGACAGGACTACTATACCTGTCAGGACACTAATCCTGACAGAACTACTAATCTTATAGGAATTATACCCCTGAGAGGACTAGTTCCCATGACAGGACTCTTAACCTAACAGGATAACTACCTGACATGATTACTATCCTGACAGTACTATTAATCCTGACAGAACTACCACCAATGATGGGACTACTATGCCTGTCAGGACTACTAACCCTAAAGGACTGCTAAGCCTGACAGGATAAATACAGGAGACAGGACTAGTCCCCTTGACAGTACTGCTTCCCATGACAGGACTACTAACTTAGAATAATTACCTCTGACAATATTACGTGACAGTACAACTAACGTGACAGGACTAATACCCGTGAGAGGACTATTAACCTGACGTTATTAACTCTGGCAGGCATGCTATGCCTGAAAAGCTTACTAAACTGACAGGACTACTACCCCTGAGAGAACTGCTATCCTGACAGAACTACTAATACTGACAGGCCTACTAAACTTGAAAGGACTGCTAAGCTCACTTGACTACTACCCTTAACAGGACTATTGACCCTGAGAAGAGTATTACCCCTTATAGGACTACTAAACAGAGAGGACTAAAACCTCTGACAGGGCCACAAACCCTACAGAAGTACTACCCCTAGGAGTGCTCCTAACCCTGAGAGGACTTCTACACCTGAAAGTACTACTAACACTGTCAGGACTATTACCTATGACAAGAATACTAAACCTGACAGGACTACTAACCATAACAGGACTACTAACACAGGACTATATTCCCTGGCAGGAGTATAAAACTGAAAGGAATACTATACTATTATATGACTAACACCCGTGAAAAAATGACTACCCATGACAAGACTTCTTACTACCCCTGACATGACTACAATACCTGGTAGGACTACTACAAATGACAAGACCATGCTGGACTGGGCTATTATTCATAGCAAGACTACCACTGTTAAAGGACTACTACTGTTAAAGGACTTCTACCCAGACAGGAGTACTAACTATGAGAGGACTGGGTTATTATTCATAGCAAGACTACTACTGTTAAAGGACTTCTACCCAGACAGGAGTACAACTATGAGAGGACTACTACCCTTGACAGGGCTACTACCTTGACAGGATGACTAAACTCGACAGAACTATTAACACTGATACAACCACTACCTCTGACAGGAATACTACCCTTTACAGGCCTTCTAAACCTAACAGGTCTACTATCCCTGACTGGATTACTACCCATGACAGGACTACTTATGCTGACAGTATTTCTATTCCTGACAGTATTACAACCCCTGACAAGACTACTAATGCTGACAAAACCACATGGACATCAACTCTTGACCAGACTACTTACCCTGACAGGACTACTACCCCTGATAGGACTACTGATCTTGTCACCAGTACTAATCTAAAGGACTACTGCCCCTGACAGAATGAATACCTGAGACAGGACTATTGCTCCTGATAGGACTACTTCCCATGGCATGACTACTCACCTAACAGGATAACTACCCAGTCAGGACTACTAACATGACAGAACTAATACCCCTGACATGACTACTGACCCTTACTAGACTACTACCCCTGACAGAACTACTAATCCTTATACATGACTACTAATGTTGACAAAATCATAAACCATGGTGGAACTATTATCCCTGACAGGACTACTACCACTGAGAGGACAACTAACCATGACAGCACTACTACCTCTGACAGGACTGCTAACCTGACAGGACTACTATCTCTAATATTACTACTAATATGACAAAATTACTAACCCTGACAGGACTACTCAACCTGAGAACAAATACTTCTAAAATGACTATTTTTTTGTTACATATCCCCCCCCCCTTTCTGCTTGCTCTTGCTGTGTGTTCATTTTTGTGTGTGTGTTCTTCTATGTCTGCTTTTGTCTCCCCCCGTTGCGGCGATGCACCGAGTCAGCTCGCCATGCAGGCAGCTTGCCCTGCTCATGGGTGGCTCTGCTCTGTTTCATGGACGGCT
>PVKH010039747.1:0-11146 GCA_004027955.1 Chaetophractus vellerosus | reverse complement strand
AAAAAAAAAAAAAAAAAGAAAAGACAAGCATGAGAAGTTGCTGTTCAAATAATGTATTGGTCATATTGCAGGGTTTGAAATTATTGTAGCGTGCATGAGTTTTCTGTGATTATACGGCTAATAGGCAATATGCTTTCCATACCCTATTCACTTTCCAAAGGAAGGGAATGTTGAATATATTTTATCTATATATTGGAATGCATTCGTTTGCCCATTATTAAAAGCATTAAAAGAAGATGTTAAAAACGGCTCTTTTATGTTTTGATGCTTATAATATTCTTTAAAATACTCAAGCACCTAGCTAGTATGACATAAATATGTGTGCTGGTTTTACTACCCAAGGAGCAGCCAGTTGTTGTAAGCAGGAATCCACAGTTCAGGGGTGATGCGGTTTTACATAAGAAAGGCCACACTGCAGAGGCGACTACTAAAGACATGCTTCTTATCCACATCTTCCATCCACACTGGTGGTTTTGTTAATCAGCACAATGGATGTCAGAAATGGATTTTCATTGGAGAAACGAGCAACTTCTAATCAGCATAATGGGTGCTAGAAGTGAGCTCTCATTGGTGAAATTAGTGGGTATTTATGATATGTGGGCTGTTTAAAATATTTTAAGGGTACCTTTCACCCTTGTTCAAATTGGGTATAAGACTCTGTATTAGTCAGCCAAAGGGGTGCTGATGCAAAATACCAGGAATCTGTTGGCTTTTATAAAGGGTATTTATTTGGGGCAGAAGCTTACCGTTACCAGGCCATCAAGCATAAGTTACTTCCCCCACCAAAGTCTGTTGCCATGTGTTGGAGCAAGATGGCTGCCAACGTCTGGAAGGTTTACGCTTCCTGGGTTCCTCTTTCCCGAGGCTTATTTCTCTCCAGGCTCAGCTGCTCTGCTCTCTCCACAAGGCCAGCTGTAGACTATCAGGGGAAGGACTTGTCTCTCTTCCCAGGGCATCTGCCATGTCTAATGGAGCCTTCTCTCTTTCCTCACATATCTGCTTCTCTGTATGTTTACTTCCTGGGGCTCCAATATCAAAACTCCAACCTTCCTTCTCTGCAGTGTGGCTTCTCTGTGAGTCCCCACCCACCAAGGGGGTGGGGACACAACGCCCTACTGACACAGCCCAATCTTAATCATTATTTAATCAAGTAAAAGTAAAACCTCCAACAGACCAGTTTACAAACATAATCAGTATTTCTTTTTGGAATTCATCAATAATATCAAACTGCTAAAGACTCTAATGTAAAACACATACTAGATGGGGGTAGGGGAACCCCAAATGGTAAAGTACCCTTGAGTTTAGGGAATTTCTGTTCATTGATTCTGTCTCTAAGAGAAACCCATTGCAGGCTCTGGCAAATCTTTGCATCTGTTTTGAGTAAATCTTTTCAGGTAAGGGAGTCTTAAGAGCACCTGAAAGGACAGACTTCTTCAAATTTACAAAACAAGTTGTCTAGACTACTTAGTGCCAGCTTGCAAATGAATCCTTGCTTACCAAGTTCCTGAGCCATTTTCTGAGGCATGTTTGTTTAATAAAGTTTGTATATGTGGCAGTGTTTTGTCTGTTACTTGGTCTGATGTTGTGGAGGAGTAGCTGACCATCACCTGCCTTAAGCATTTCAGCAGTGACCACTTTTCAAAAAGCAAACAACTAAGAAGAGTTGTTCATGACCAAACTTCTTAAAGTGAATTTTCAACAATTTGTTAAAATTTTATTTATATGAATTTCTCATATATTATCAATGTTCTTATACCAGTCTATTGATACTTATCTATTTAAAAAAAAGTTTAGACTTTGGAGCTGGGAACCATGAGTGGCATCCCATTTTGGCAATTCCCTGGGTGACAATAGCTATCATTTCCCAATTTGGCTTCCTGATGCACTTCTGCCGACTTAGGCCCATTCCATTAGTCTCCACCTGTGGGGATATGAAGATTAACTTCGCTCAGTGCTATGTAAGAGATTTGAATCGGAGATCAATTTCCTTTAGAGAAGAGACTATCAATCAATGTCAACCTTTTATTTATGCAACACTCACTGTATGCCCACTATTGTTCTAAGCCCTTGGAGAATTATCAAAATTGCATATGTTGTAGTCCATGATCTCCAGAACTCATGATGTACTGGGGCACAGAAGATAAAAGGTTGTATTTCATTTCATTATCTGAAAATAACCTTCAGTGACGGCTGTTCATGGATTCATTGCTGAGAGCTCTAATTTGTAATGGATTGTGCTTTCTTTAAAGTTCACATTTTTCTCTCATTCTTTCCTCCTCCTTCCCTTCTTTTCTCTCCCTTCATTTTTTCCTTTCTTCCTTCATTTCCCCTTTCCTTCTACCCTTTCACCCTCCTTCCCTTCTACCCTCTGTCCTTGCTTCCTCCCTTCCTGCTTTAATTCCTTCCTTCCTTTGCCTGCAACAGTTTATTTGATCATTTTCCCCCAAGATATGAAGGCTTTTAATCTATTGACCTGTTCTCCTGCTCTTCACAGCATGAAGTTTAAATGGCTCCATTAAGACACAGGCGTTCTCTCCTCTCCCGAATATTACTGTCCAATGCAGGAGTTTGAATGATACTTCCTCTTTAAGGCCTTGCCAAGGATGACTAGGCCTCCGGCCTCAAGGAGCCTTCTGCTTTGGTAAATTTTCTCATAATCTAGTTTCACCTGAACCTTTCCCCATCAGGGAAGCTCTTTGCTCGCATTCTGCATATTTTAGGACCCAGGGGTTTGGGGATTTGAACCTTGGTTCTTCACCTCCTGACTCTATGGCATTGAGCAAGGTGTCTAAGTTCTCCCAATGCCAGTTTCTTCACCCACAAGGAGGGTCATAATGCTTACTGTATATTGTACAGAGTATTCTCTCAAACTTTTGTTATTGCCACCACTCCGGCTTTATTCTTAACCCAATTCTTGGTCTCTGATCTCAGCTGGTCCCTGGGCTTTCCACATGATTGAGATAACCTCCGGTGTCTGTCTGTCTGTCTGGTATCAGACCCAGGTATGGTTCCTGACTTCAGCTTCCTCTTCCCCATCAGAACATCCTAACACCCCTCCCCCATCCCCCACCCACCCCGCACAGAGCCAGAGTGACCAGACAAGCCGCTGGCTCTTTTTGTAATCTGTACCCGCATACTGGGGCTGGGTATGCCAGGAGGATTTGTTTCAATTAGGAAGATCAATAATTCACCTTCTATATTCCCTGAATAGTTAAATATTTATATAATCTTCTTCACGGGGTCTATTTAGGATCTAGATTGAGACCTACCTGTTTGGGAAGATATAGAAATCCTAGGCATCAAAGGGCTTAAAAATTAAGGCCCCAGAGTCAGAAAGACTGTTTTTTGTAAGGAAGCTGAGGTTTAGCAGTGAGAAGCAACCGCTATGCAGAAAGTTACAATGGCAATTGTCCTAGACAGGCTTGATGGTAAGGCCCCAGTTTAAAGTTCATTTACCAAGACCAAGTCCATGGCCACTCAACTCCTAGAATAAACACTGATGGAAACTAAGTGTGGTAGAGCAAATAATTGATCTCCCCTTTAAATAGTGTTGCATTTCACATTATTGTTATGAACTCGGTGGGTGGAGTATATTTACCTGTCCTTGGCTTTGGGCTTGACCTGGCAGCTCGCTTTGGTCAATGGGATATTAGTGAACATGATTCAAGCAGAAGCTTGAAATGTGCTAGCAGTCAGGCTTGCCCTCTTCTGCCATCCCTGTGAGAAGAGCATGCCCTAAGTAGATGCTAGTGCCAAAAGAAGACTGCAACATCTGAACCTAACTTGCAACCTGGAGCTAAGCCAAAAGGAGTTCAGCCAGGATTACTGACCCCCAGACAGTCAGCTGATGTGAGGGCAAGAAATAATACTTGTTATTATATGCCCCTGGGAATTTGTTTGTCATGTAGCGATAGCTGACGAATACACTGAGGATAGTGTTCCCATCACAGCCAGAAGAATATGTCTATCCTTAGTGGAACTCAACCACCAATTACCAACCACCACTCCCACATTGGACAAATGACAAACCACGTGGGATGTTGGGACAACTGATATAACTAGGTTTGGGTTTATGGCCATGCCATCCTGGTGGGGTAGTGGGATGGTCAGCCTTCTTCACTGAGGATCAGGGTCTTCTCCAGTTGTTCTGACAATTTTAGTGTTTACAAAAGCCAGTCTCAGCTCACAGGCTACTTAAGGAAGGCTTTAGCTGACCAAGATGAAAAAAGATTTAATTAACCTCCTTGAGCACCATCCTCTACAACAGGGGTTCTTAACCTTTTTTCTTCCATGGATCCTTCTGCCAATCAGGTGAAAACCACAGACCCCTTACTAAGTCCACACTATCCTGTGTATTATTTAATAAATATATCACACGCGACAACACGTCTCCACAAGAATAATGTTTTTTTGAATTTCAATTCAAGCTTACAGACCCCTTGTTAAGAACCCCTGCTCTGGAACCTGCCTTGACTGCTTTGTCACTTCTTCCTGTTGGATCCCCTATCCACTGTCCTTAGGAGTTTGGTTTACAGATTTGCCTGCTTACTTGTCAAGCAGCCTTTGTTTATATACTGCACAAACCTTGAAGTCAGGCCCAGTAGCACACTGCATTCAACTCAAAAGATCTAGCCAAAATTGTGAGCACAATGGACTCTATTAAGGATTTCCCAAGAAGAAAGAATGTTCCCATCGCTCACCCCACCAGCAAACAATCTCATGAAAAGTATTACATTAGATAATTCTTTTTTCTTCTTTCTTCCTGGTTCTATGTCTCTTCTTTTGACACCTTCCAAAATCATGCTTCCAACAAGTGAATCTCCCTACTGGGTGCCACCCTGTTTGGTAGTTTAGTCCAGTCTTTTATCCTATTTCCTCTCTTGTGGAGAGCATAGGCCGACACGCCTTCTCCTGTGTGTGTGTGGCGGGGGAAGTGTTGGGAAATGGAAGAGAAAGCCCCATCATTTATGGGCCTTGGGGATGACTCAAAGGCCCACTAGATATCACTAGGACACTTTTCAGACTAAAATCACATGCCATGGCATGGGCAACTTTGGGGTATCGCCGATCCCATAGCAGTGGCAGGAGAGGAATGAACGACACCTGCACTGAGAATATCAGGAGCATATGGTGCACCTTTCTCAGTAGTCCAGAATGACTCACTCTGTGACACGCCCTTGCTAAGTGGATGTGCATGTTGTGCTCATAGCATTGGAGGGGTAAAGAGAGATATGTCTCATGACTGATGTCACCACTGAAAATAATGCCCCGTGTGGCCCAGCGGCCCACATTTTTGGATTCCCTGAAACAAGTGAACAATGTTTCTGCCTTTTCTCAATAACGGTGCTCCTCAACCTGGGCTGAACTTCGGAATCGCATAGGAAACTTTAAAAAATCCTGATACTCACATAGCATTCCCAACCAATTACCTCAGAATCACTGGAGAAGAAGCCCAGGCATGAGTATTTTTTTTTATAGCACTGCTGGCTATTCCCTTGTAACCCATGTTTGGGAACTTGTACTCTAGATCCTGCGCTCACAGTGTGGTCATTGGTCAATAGCATCAGCCTCACCTGGGAGCTTGTTAGAATGCAGGCGCTCAAGCCCCGCTCCAGACCTGCTGACTCAGAATCTGCATTTTTAACAAGATGCCACAGCGGGTGCTGTGATCATGCATCAGAGGAGTTGCAGGACAGATGCAGTTGGGGCATTGCTCCTGCACTGGTGCTAACTTATTTGCGATCACCACGGCTGGTGGGCCCTGGAGATCCTTGATGTGAATTCTAGCATAGGGTCCGAATGAGTGTCCAGGCATTTTATCTAGAACCTTAGGTAAAATCCTGCCAGGAGGAGCTCCAGCCCTGCTTCCATCCTCTTACTTAGTTTGGAATGGGCTCTACCCAGATGCACCTCTGAGCAGACAAACCAAGTTGTGAAGGCCTAAGGCAATTGAGAATGATTTAAGAATCATATTACCTTCTTTGGACTGTTGAGTTTTCTTAGCCACACTCTTAAAATATTACCATTTTTGTTGAGAATCAAAAATGGTATTATTATATTAAATATATAACAATACAAATAAGGCTAAAACTGAATTGGGAGGACAGTCACCAAAATAAACCCAAAGGAAAAATATCATAAAATGGGAAGAGAAAATTCTAAAACAGAATGGTTCTTTCAAAAGATTGTCTTCACCCATAAATATAGTATACAGATGCTTCAAATAAAAAAGATGAAGAGCTCTTTGCTTAAAGATGTAATATTTTCCAGCAAGCAATGAATGGAATTTAACTTAGAGCCATTTGTGGAAATGTGCCTTCCCCTTTGAAATCATTAAAACATACATTGCTGCTCTTTATGCTAGTTTTATTATGCATGTTGGAATTCCAAATTAAATATTGTTTAGATGCTTATGCAACCATGAATTTTTTCTCAAGGAGATGTAAGATTGGGTGGTGGAAGGTCTTTATATATTGACATGGTGAATCCGTACTCAATGGTCAAAACATATTTTACAATAGGGTTTTATTATGATATCAAAATATTTTGATAGGCAAAGAGAGGAATACAGAAAGTCCTCTGAGTTCTACAAACCCTAACAGCAAGCACATTTGCCAAGACATTAGACACTTCCTTGTAAAACACCTTTATGTCTTTTGTTTCGTTCTACACTTCTGCACTGATAGACCTGGCAGGGCTAAAATCCAAGGGACCAGGAAACCTTTTCATTTTTCCCCTCCCTTTCTCCACAGATGAAAGTACACATGCCAACTTTGCTGAGCTTTTTCATCAGCTCCTGAAGTTTCTACAAAAGCGTGTTGCTGACCAGGAAACTGGGTCAGGCAATTGTTCTACAATAAAGATGATCTTTTGAAGGGTCTCAGCAGTAGCCTACCTGAAACAGAAGTCCCGTGGAGCGTGCTCTTCCCAAATTGAGCTTCAGGCCTCAGATATTATTTCTCCTGCTTTAATAATAATACTAAATGAAGAAAGAAATACATTTGCCCTTTTTTCCCACTTGCCTTTGGGCTTTCCCATTGACGGACCTATTCACCTAAAGAGGGAGTTTTAACAATTGCTTTTTAAAAATGAAACCCCTTGCTGAAATATATTTATGAAGGAAAACTCTCCCTTGAAATTCTATGAGGCTAGTGTGTAAGAAGTACTGCCAGGTTGCCATGGGACTCCCACCCTGGAATTTGGCAGAATCTAAAAGAGGCTGTGGGACTATGGCTTGACAGGATTTAATTTTCCAGAGTCAGAGGTATTTTCCAGGCCTGGGGATTTCCCATCCACCCCCAAAAGATTCATTTCACTCTTTAGTTCCCCAGTCAGGAAGGAAATAAGTAGTGGTTTTATTTTGATGTAAACTGACAACATTAGCATATTCAGAGCGAAATATGTATAACTCATCGGACGAGATACCCTTTAACAGGGACATGAATTATGAATCAATGAAAGAAGCTGTCACCAGCTATGCTACCTTGATATTAATAGCATGAGCAGTCAATGTTGGAAGTATCTGGGGCACATTTCCCATTAAACCCATCTTGTCTTTCAAGAATGAGATAGAGATAGAGGAGGGAGAGTGGGGAGAAGGGTGGAGAGTGGGCTGGGGAGAACGAGGGAGAAAACTACTTTTAAGCATTTCTTTTAACATCCGTTGGAATTCAGATAATTAGCTTGTTAGCGTCCCCAGCAGAGGCAGGTTCACTCAGACCAAGTAACCTGAGCAAAGGGCCATCAGCCCTCGGTTAACTTTACTGGTCTATAACAAGGACCTGCAAACTATGGTCTATCGCCTCTTTCTGTATGGCCTGCAAACGAAAATGGTTTTTACATTTTTATTTATTTTTTATTTTTTATTTTTTTATTTTTTAAAGATTTATTTATTTTATTACATATCTCCCCTCCCCCCAACTGCGGCGACCCGCCGAGACTGGTCACCGCGCAGGCGTGGCTTTCCCCACTTGTGGGCAGCTTCTGCTTCCATTCACGGCCGGCTTTCAGTTCGCGGGTGGCTGGCTGCGCTCCATTCGCGGGCGACCTGCCCTGCCCGTAGCGGCTTTTGCCCTGTCCGTGGCAGCTTTTTGCCCTGCCCACAGCGGCTCTTCCCGCCCACGGCGGCTTGCCTTTCTCAAGGCGGTCTGTCCGCTAGGAGAGGTCCCTGGGAATCGAACCCGGGGCCTCCCATGTGGTATGCCGGCTCCCTATCCACTGGGCTATCGAGCCGGCCCCTACATTTTTAAATGGTTGAAGAAAATGAAAAGAGGAATGCTTTTTCACGATGTGAAAATTATATAACATTCAAATCTCAGCGTTCACGAAGTTTTATTGGAGCACAGCCACAGCCATTCTTTTAAGTAATGTCTGTGGATGCTTATACCTTACAATAGCACAATAGAGTAGTTGTAATAGAGACCGTAGACTACAAAGACTAGAATACTTACTATTTGCCCCTTTATAGCAAATAGGTTGCTGATTCCCTATATATTCAAATACATATATTTATATACATATATATACACATACATGTGTATGTATAGATAGCTAAATCTATCATCTATCATCAATCTATATCATCTATCTAAGTTTTTCCTTCCATACAAAGACAAAGGTTTTCATGATAGCTTTTCTTTCTCCTAAGCAAAGGACTATCAGCCCTGAACCATCATAACTATACATCTCTATCCTTTTATTCCATTTCTAAAGTTAAAAACACTAGTCAGGTGCACAAGGAAATGTTTTATTTTACTGTGTGCTTACCTTGATAATACTCAAAGTGCTGGATATTTACTCTGGCTGGCAGGGCAATATATTCACCCAGAGTCTGGGACATAAAGGTTTCTGGGATCCCTACAACAGAAACTCCAAAGGTGATATAAAAATGTTAGCAGTGAATATACTCAAGCCTCAAACACCCATCTGGGGTGGTGGAATTCATCTCCTCTCACCTGTAGTTTAAAAAAAGGACTTAAATGCTCGCTTTCACCAGGGGGCTGCTAAGTTATGTTTTAAATGAACATTCGGGGAAGGGCTTAAAGAATATTACTTCCAGTGGGAGCACTTTGATACAAGAATGGCAGAAGATCCTTTTATTTATTTTTTTAAAATGTGAATGATGGGAACCTGTATGTAGTCAACTCAGCTGAGGTCGGCAAACATCCAAAGTCTCGGATGGCATCTGCTGAGGATGGAGAGGTGGCAGCAAGGTTGTTCCCATTCGCAAAGAGCTCAGGATCTGTCCAACTTTCTAGCACTTTTGAAATGTAATCTTAATATGAGAGCGTGAGCCTCCTCTATTCAGAAGGGGGTGGGGGAGCAACATAAAAGGCCCTTGGTTTTAGTGTTTGTGGGTAAAGTACATCGTGACCCATGAAGCTGGGGCTGTATTCCTGGGCTAGCTGTGGTTTCATGTGTGCCAATTGTTTTTTACATGATTGGTATTGGATTTGTACTCTTGGGAGATTCTTCAGGTGTGTATTCTTGTTATTCTATTGGGGAGCTTGTGGTGGGTGAAGAGGGAAAGCTTTTCTGTGAGTGAGCGGATTTAGAGCCCCCTCACCAGGGCTGGTTATTTACTGGGGCTCAACGGGTGTCTGCAAATAATTTATAAAGAGCAGTCTCCTTCTCAGTGGGACCACATAGGCTGGAAAGCAAACTGACTGGGATGGGTAAAACCTAGAGCAGGGAACTGAGGGCCAGTAGATATGGGCCTTGACCCAACTCCTGTCTGGAGAAAGGCAACATAGCTAAATCTGTTTCTCGTACAAGATGGGTTAGGGTGGAGGGAGGAGGAAGAGGAGCCAAGAAGGGGGTAGATATTGGCGGGAGAACAAAATGACCACAGCAGCAACAACAAAACTGAGAGGAAGGGCTGTCAAGGGGGTTTTATCAGTGCTACTCTAGCTACTCTAATTTAATACTAGGAATTAGGTGCTTAGGAGATCATGGTTGGGCTGGAGGAAATGGCTCCAACTCAAACCTCCAGAAATGATTCTCAACACAATGTTGCAGAAGTACCACCCCAAGGTAGCAGCCCTTCTGACTCCCTGACAGAGCAGGGACTCAGGGCCCCACTGGACCAGGTGTTGTGCCTAGGAGCACGGCCTTCCAGTTGCAATCCAGGACTGAGGAAGGCCACGTGCGTTGCAAGAGTCTCTGGGTAAAATGGACACTGCCTGAGCTAGCCGCCCTCTTCACTCTCTCTCTCCCCACTTAATTCATTGCAAGTAATTAGAAAACCTGAGTCACACGTGGAACACAGCTGCAAGAGACAGTGGGAAATGTAGTTCTTTCTGACTTCTGCAGTACAGTTGGAAATTAGAGCAGATACTGAATAAAAGAGCCACCTGTCCAGGGCTTCTCAGAGGTGATGGGGGGATACCAGGACTTAGGGTTTTTTAGTCCTACAATTCCAAACCTGCACTTAGAAACCTGATAATTGTTATGATATCAGTGGTTTTGGACAGCTATAGTAAGGGCTTGAGAAGAATGGGATTTCAGTCCACACCTGAGACAGAGGTTTCAGGGAGGAAGGGAGGTACAGGGGGGAAGGGGGAATTCTGGTTGGTGACAGCAGTAACAATGTCACACGGGACAGGGAAAAGGAGAAAGACTTGAGGACTGGGTTTGGAATAATCTCTATTCCCCCTAGAGGCCCCCCTAAAGCTGTCCCTGCTTCCACTTCAGATGGAGTCACACCACATTTTCATAAAGAAGAGGCCACTTTCTCACATTTACATGTTATGGATGTGGCCTATATTTAGTGCATTGAGTCAGACTTCCAGCAGGTGACTGTTCTTTTGAAGAACTTGAAGGAACCCTAGGCATGTTTTATACTAATTAATAACTGTTATATTTATGCATAACCCTATTCATTCATCCATCATCTTTGTGATCAATTTTCACTTCTTTGACAAACACTTATCAAGCACCTACTATGGGCTAGTGTTCTAGTCAGGGTTCTCTCGGGAAACAGAATCAACACGAGATCTCTGTTAAAAATATAAGATTTTATAAGAGTCTCTCACGTGACCGTGGGGATACACAAGTCCAGGTTCCGCCGGCAGGCTGCAAGCCAGGGGCTCCGATGAAAGACTGATGAAGGGTCCTCGATGAGTTTGCTCCGATGAAAGACTGATGA
>PVKH010039746.1:0-11148 GCA_004027955.1 Chaetophractus vellerosus | reverse complement strand
GAAAGAAACAAGCCCTGGGGAAAGAGATGAGCCTTATGCCAGCCTACAGCTGAGATCAGAAGAAGTTGGACCCACAGAGCCTTAAGAGAGAAGAGGAAGGCTGAACCCTCGCAGACGTTGCCTGCCATCTTGTGTCAACACATGGCAATAGGCTTTGGGTAAGGAAGTACCTCTTATGGTACCTTGAGTTCAACTCTTTAGGCCTTGTAACTGTAAGCTTCTACCCCCGAATAAATACCCTTTCTAAAAGCCAACAAAGTTCTGGTACTTTGCATCAGCCCCCTTTGGCTGATTAAGACACAATTCAATCCACCATACTCAGGATTCACACCCTTGAGTGACAGAGTCATTTATTGGCTCACTTCTAACCTAAAGATAAGGCAGAAGCCATGAAATATCACTTCTGAGTGTAGTTTACAAAAATACCATGACTTCCATCACATATGTCTTATCTTGCTCTTTTTCTTCCTATTTCTTGAAGTTCTCACTCTGGGAAAAGTAAGTTGTCATGTTGTAATTAACCCTATTAAGAGCTCTAAATGATAAGTAACTGATTTTTCCAGCCAACAGGACCTAAGTGAGGCCTGGCAACAGCTGCTTCAGTGAGCTTTAAAATATATTCTGAGCCTGCTAATAGCCATGTGTGTGAGTTTGGAAGCAGATTCTCCTTCAGTTATGCTTTAAAATGACTGCAGCCCTGGCTGCCACCTTGAA
Organism: Chaetophractus vellerosus; assembly: GCA_004027955.1. Lineage (NCBI taxonomy): Eukaryota > Metazoa > Chordata > Mammalia > Cingulata > Chlamyphoridae > Chaetophractus > Chaetophractus vellerosus. The sequence continues at coordinate 10,434 of PVKH010039746.1, read as the reverse complement.
TTTGAATTTTGGTTTGTGAAGGATCATGAATCAGCTAATCCCACACCCAAATTCCTGGCTCAGGGAAACTGTAAGTTAATAAATGCCTATTGTGTAAAGCTGCTCAGTTTGGAGTAATTTATAGCACAGTAATAAATAACTGGAACACTTAAGAAAGTGTAGGAGCAATAAATAACTGAAAAACAAGTGTAATAGTTGGGGAGAAAGGAGTTAAATCAGCTGGACTGTAATCCATTTCTAACCAAGGAAAGGCTGCTTGGGAAGGAAAGAAGACATGACATACAATTTAATATCTTCGTTATCATAAGTAACCTCTGGTAAAATAGATTACTTTCCTGGGAGGAGTCCTTATCTATGGAGTGCAATGAGCAGAATTGTTTACAGTAAACAAACCTATAATATATGACATGGCTTTCTGGAGAAGGTCATGTAATCATTACAACTCTCTATAGTCTAAAATGGAGAATTTTCATTATTTAAATAATTCATGCTATCTACAGTGACCAGAGAACATCATTAGGGACACCATCTATTACTCTGGGCCAGAGAGTGCATGGTCTACATGAAAAGGTAGATCCAGGAGAGACACATGGGGTGTCTTAGCCTTCCTCCAACTTGATTTATGTCTCTAGTTTGCTTTTACCTTCCATGTATTAGCAAACCTTGCTACTAAATAACATATCTAATTTGTGCGAGTCTGATTCAACAATGTGAAATTTTATATTAACTCAGTCATTCAGTGGGACAATTGAGTCATCAAATGTGTCAAAATAATATAGTCAAGGCTAAATCAAAATTACCTTTTGCTAGAGAAGTTAATATAATATTTTCATGGAAAGTGTGTATACTTTATTGATGATGTCTCTGTATGTAACACTTGCAAACTGAGCTTTTGTGTAAGTGTAGTAGAAATATTCATTGTAGACTGTTTTTCTCTTCATGATTCCAACAAGAATTTTATTTGATAATCATTTACTACAGATTTCCATAATGGCACACTCCAAGATGTCTCTAGAGTGAAAAATACTGATTCAAGGAGTTGTCAAGGGACAGTGCATTAAGACTGGAAATCAATGATTGCTAATTATAAGAGTTTTGTTTAAGAGTGAGATCTGAATAAATTGAACTAAGCAAAGCATTGAAATCATAGGTACTATTTTACAATAACCTTGAAACTGTAGACCTTGTTTACATTCAGCCTACTATTAGTAATTGAATTTTATCAAGACATTATCTATCACATTAAATAAGTTATGTTAATGTGAATTTTACTGATGTTTTCATGCCATTCCTCTTAAATGTATTGATTTAATTTGTTTGTATAGGTTTCTAAGAGTATAAATATAAAGGATTTGGTCTTAATTCTGTAATAATGCATTTTTAACCAATAATATATAAGAAAATGTGAATTTTGTCCAATAAGAATGGCTTAAGTTATTTAACTTTACTAGGACTCAGTTGCTAATATGTAAAATAAAGAAGTTGTAATATAAAACCTCTAAGTTCATAGCAATAGGAAGAAGCATATAATAATGCAACATAGATTAAATTTTAAAAGTTCGAAGAAAAAGGCAAAGAGAAAATAAGAATAAGAAAGTAAGTCAGAATCAGGGGTGAGATTAATATAAAAAACTCAAACAGATGTAAATGTTTTCATATAAATAACAGAATAGTGTCCATAATGAAATAATGGATGAGTTCTCAAGAAAAGTATAATAATTCCCCAATCTCAGAACAGAGGGAATTTTCTCCGTGGGACCTTCTTATAGAGTACATTGTACAATGTTATCTCAATAACAAACTTACAATAAGTACAATGATGGATTTAATAGTGTTGTTTTATAACATAGAAACTTTTATTACTGAGTGTTTACTATGTGGCAAGCATGGTGCTAAAAACTTTACATTTCCTTATAAAGCAAATATAATTCTTAGTCTTATTTAGTAGGTTAATAAGCTGAAAGAAGGAGACACATGGGTGTTAAGTAATTGGTCCAAGGTACAGAGAAATTATGGACAGTGTTCCCAGGAAGACCGATTGCTTCTCCAGGCCCAGGGTGCCAACCTAGTGTTCAGTGCAGCAAAAAACAGCATGCATGCATTCTGTTGGCTTAATGTGCAGATATTTTTTATAAAAAAATTCTCTTTTGGGAAATCCTCCAAAAATCATTGTTTACTCACATAGGCTTGGAAAAGGTATTGAATGGAAGTGAATTCAAGTTATACTTCTAGACTGGTTCCTGGAACTTGACTGAAGTTGCCAATTAAATGTAAAGCACTATTTTCAAAGTCAGCTGATCTTCCTGTGTTTAGGTGAATATTTCCTGAACCATCAGATGAACCAGTGATGTATTTCATATTTTCTTTCTTTTATAAATTTATGTTTTATGTTTTACCAATGTATATATGAAAAAATAAATCTAACTATCATTGAGGCTTTGATAACCTATAGAACCAAAGGATTTTTAATGGACAACCACAGTCTACTAACCCATCCTTTCCAACCCATGATGCCTGTTTCTCAGAGACAACAAAGGTCAAATCTTTGGACTGCATCCTTGGATACCAACCTCCAAAATTCTAAATAACATGTTTCTGCTTCTCGCTCTTCCTTTTAATCAAATTAGACATTTTCTACTGACTTCCTATAATTTTGGAAAAGAAGTCAACTCTCAACAATGGACACATGCACACACACACACAGATTCAAACTCCTCACCACATATCACACACGACAAAAAATATCATTCAATCTTTCGTATGTGTATTCACTTGTCTAGAAATTTGAAATTTCAATCAAATGTAATCCTTTAATCTTTTATTCTGTATAGCCATCATTAACTACCCTTATATAGTGCTATTATGTTTTATTTGTGCATATTGATGCACAGATTTTTTACATATGAATAATTTGTATACAGCTTTAAAGGCAAAATAAAACATTGGATAAAAGTGTTTAGTTAATTTTCAGAGAGAAGACAGCAATCTGCTTTTGGTGAGGCCTAGATTGGATTCCAAAGACCTGAATAGTAGTGCTCTGCCATATACTAGCTGTGGAATCTTGGGCAACTCATTTTATCTCTCAAGCCTCTGAATTTTCATCTTTAAAACAAAGATTTCAGAGTATACTTTCTAAAGTTCTCTGGTCCATTTCTTACATATATATGTGAGTGTATATATATATGTGTGTGTGTGTATATACACACATACATAAACATATATACACAACACACACTTATATAAGGCCACATTATAGTATATTTGATTATATATATATAATTGTTAGTAGGGACACTAACCTAATAGTGCATCTAATCATGCATTAATGATAATTAGTGCCTTCTCGATGACTTTTTATCTCTTTGTACATCGTAAATACTTTATTTTCCAGGCTAAAGTCTAGAGTAATGCTTATCAACTTCAACACACATCCAAATATTTACTTGGGGTTCTATCAACTATAATGCTGATCCTAATTCTGCAGGTCCGAGGACAGGCCTGACTTGCTGCTTTTCTGACAAGCATGATACCAGCTCTATCCATTTGGTGAATAAACCCTCAGTCCCACTTCCTACATGCAGGCACCATATCTTCCAGTTCACAGCTGGAGTTAACCATGAAGATTTTGAGCCAGGATTATAGAGAAATCATCAATGACAAACCCATTTAGAAGGCCTAGAAATGCTATCCTTCAAAATGAGTAATGATCATTCTATTTATAGACATCTCATAGGACCCTAAACCATCAAAAAAGGTGGAACAATTTGAACAATAATTTAGATGTTTTATTTAAAAACCATTTGGTAGCTACATCCATCTGATATCTACTAACTTGCAAATCCCCAGGATATTGAAAACTTTGTGATTTACCTAAGCCATGATGATGATGCTCAGAGAGTCATGAGCTCAAAGTTAGAGAATGTGTTTAATTTCTTTGCAGAGGATTTCTAAGTAAGGTTGTTCCTTTCCTATTATAAAAAATAAAACAATGTCATAATTCCTCTTCAAAACTTACCATATATATTATATAAATTAAGAAATATATTTAAAATTAACACTTGATTTTAAAATATGACTATATGATTTACTATCCCATACATTTTTTCATCCCAAGGAAATGACCTTAAAAGCAGAAACAGAAAAAATGAATTCTGGCACTTTTATTTTGGAATGCAGTATAGACTGCATAGTTTGCTTTGAACAATTTGCCTCAGCAGCACTCAATCAGAAAGCACTGTATTGAAGCAATAACACTTCTTTCTGTAGTTTAACAGGAAAGACCATGGAATACAGTACTTTTTTTTTTTTAATCCAACAGATCTGGTTCTAAAACCATGCCCATAAATCATCATCTTTGACCTCTGCAACCTCATTTCACTACACCAGAGGGGGAAAAAAGGGCTACAATATTCTTCAAGAAATCACAGAAATCAAAGCCAATTTCCTTTTGAACTTTCCTTCCAAGGTATCAAGGTGAAGCAATCATCTTTTTACAAGTCCTCCAACCAGCTTCTTTTTAATGCTGACTGGAGACCTGAACATGCTCCCATTTTACACTCAAAAATGCCTCTCCTCATACAGAATTTAATGGAAAGTTCAACCTTCAAAATATGGTCCTGATTAAATTAATCAAATATATGTCCTTTCCAGAAAAAGAAATAGTAACAAATAGTCCCTCTGATTACTTAAAGTTGCTTCTCATGAAGAAAGGGAAAACAACTCATTCCTTTATTTATTAATGCATTCAAAAACTTATTTTAACTGCCTATGATATGACAGAAATGGTGCTAGCTGTAAAGAAATAGAAAGGCACAGTCTGTGAGTTCATGCCATAGTTCAGGTCACATAATTCAGTAATGGCCTAGCTTAGACTCAAGACCAAGGCTCCAAATGTTTGACCCTTCATCTCCTTTACTCTACCACACTAACTTCTCTAACGAGAAGTGCTTCTGACCTACAAAGTCTTAATATTTATGAGAGATGGATGAACAGTGGAACTTTAACAAGGTATATCTCCTGGGGATTCTGGTTTAGTATATCTGAGTTCAGGTGTGTTTTAAGTTTCTCCAGAGGAGATTCTCCATGTGGAAGATTTACATGCTATTGTTTCATTGTTTTCTCCAGGTATTCCTTGTGGACTCACATAGGTATCAAAGAATGGACTAGGAAATTAAAATAAGAAGGTTGTTTATAAAATGGCTTTGCTTAAATCACTTATATACCTAAATCAAAATTCTAATTACAGTTCCAGGTGTGTAATTTACTGCTGTGAATACCTTTGACACTAAAATTTCTGAGTAATTCTATCTTATTCATCTTTTTTGTATCCATTGTATAAATGTAATACAATTATGAAAAAGGCCCCAAATTATGTTCCAAATCTAAACTTATATGTTGAACCACAGGAAGAATCATGCTTTCCCAGAGGTAAAATTCTAGTGTCAGCAACCAGGTAATCAATTAGGATAACAAGTCAAAACAAAAGTAACAATCAAAACTTTATTCACTTAATGTGACAGGGCAAGCAAGAGCTAAAAGAGGTGCCAGCTCCCCAGTATTTCATTTTTCTCCATGAAAAGGGGAAAGTGGATGCAACACAGATAGAGAAAATTGTCTTACTGCCAAACAGTCCCACACAAAATGCTCCTGCTTCTTTATGGTGTTGTGGGCTGGAGAGGAGGGAATGGGAATGATTCTCAGTGGAAAGATACTAAGTCAGAGTGGAAAAGCATGTCTCCACCACTCCTTATCAGAAAGCCTCCAAAAAGAGGTGCCTGGGATAGGAATGCAAAATGTGTATGAGAACGGCTGGCCTTGGATGGTGGGGAAGCTTCTGAGTTTTTAACCTCAGAAAACTGTAATGCAGAGGCTGTGCACCAAGTATGCTGTGGGGTGGGCAGCTTTCATCTATGAGACCTGCCCAGTAAAACCTTGTAATTGACTCTGGTCAGGCTTGAAAGACCACTGAAAGGATTTGTCCAGGAGTTAGACTTCTCAAACATGTTTGGATGCTTAAATGTTTCTGGTCACAAAGAAAAGTCCTTTTTCTTAGTGGCAAATATAAAAAGAACAGACACGTTTAAAGATGGTGTTTTAGTTTACTAAAATCTGTCAATGCAAAAATACCAGTAGTGGGATGGCTTTTATAATGGACATTTATTAGGTTAAAAGCTTACAGTTCCCAGGCTGTGAAAATGTCTAAATCAAGGAGTCATCAGAGATACTGTGTCACTGAAGGTTGGCTACTGGCTATTCTGGACTCAATGGCAAGGCACATTGAGGAATCTACTTCTCTTCCAGGTCTCATTGCTTCAGCTTCTGGCTGTTCTTTCTGTGTCTTCCTCTCTCCCAGGTTCCTCTATGAGCTCATGAGTTTCTTATCTTCCATCTCTGTGACTTTTTCTCTCTGTGTCTCTGTTTTCAGTCCTTTGCTTATAAAGGACTCCAGCAATAAGACCAAGACCTACCCTGGGTCATGCCTCACTGGAGTAATCCAATCACAGTCCCTCCAAATGAATCCACAACCACAGGAATGGATTAGTTTCAAGAACATGATCTTTTCTGGGATTCACAAAAAGCTTCAGACTATTTTAAATTCCTCCACTATAATTGCAGAGGCATCTCTTTCTCTACTTAGTTTTTTTTAATGTTTGCCTCATGTATTTTCAGATGCCCTGGTTAGGTTCATAAATGTTTATGATTGTTCTTCCTTCTTGATAGATTACCCCTTTTATTAATAGATAGTGGCCTTCTTTGTTTCTTACAATAGTTTTGCATTTAAAGTCTATTTTGCACAATATTAGTATAGCTACTCCTTCCCTTTTATGGTTATTGTTTGCATGTAAAATTGCTTTCTAAACATTCACTTTTACCCTTCTTGTATCCCTGGCTCTAAGATAGGTTTCTTATAGGCAGCATATAGATGGGTCATATTTCCTTATCCATCCTGGCAAACTGTGTTTCTTGATTGGATAGTTTAATCCATTAACATTTAATGTTATTACTGCCTTTGCAATTATGATGGGGGACTTTAATACACTATTTTCACCATTAGACAGACCATCTCAACAGAGAATCAATAAAGAAACAAAGACCTTGAATAATACATTAAAGGACCTGTACAAAACAGACATATATATAACATTACACCCAAATACAGTGGGATATATGTTCTTCTTGAGTGCACATGGATCATTCTCCAGGATAAACCACATGCCAAGGGGTTGGAGAAGCAGATTGCGCACAAAGAAATGGAAGTTGGGCAACACACTTTTAGACAATCAGTGGGTCGAGGAGGAAATAGCAAAATAAATCATTAACTACCTTGAAATAGATGAAAATGACAACACAACATATCAAGACCTATGGGATGCAGCAAAAGAAAAGCAGTACTGAAAGAGAAATTCATAGCCATAAATGCCAATATTTAAAAAGAAGAAAGAGCTAAAATCAAAGACCTAACTGCACACCTGAAAAAATTAGAAAAAGAAAAACAAATTAACCCTAAAGGAAGTAGAAAGAAGGAAATAAGAAAGATAATAGCAGAGCTAAATGAAATTGAAAATAAGAATGCACTAGAAAAAAATTAACAAAATCAAAAGTTGTTTCTTTGAGAAGATTAATAAAATTAACAAACCCTTAGTAGATGAACAAAGGAAAAAAGAGAGAAGATGCAAATAAACAAAATAAGACATGAGAAAGGGGATATCACCACTGACCCCACAGAAATAAAGAGTATTATAAAAAGATACTTTTTATATGCCAACAATAAGGATAATTTAGAGGAAATAGACAAATTACTAGAAACTCACCAGCAGCCTACAATGACAAAAGAAGAAACTGATGAAATCAACAGACCAATCACAAACAATGAGATTGAATTAGTCATCAAAAACCTTCCAAATAAGAAGACCTTAGGACCAGATGCTTCACAGTTGAATTCTATCAAACATTCCAGAAAGAACTAACACTAATCCTGCTTAAACTCTTCCAAAATGTAGAAGTGGAGAGAACATTGCCTAACTCATTCCATGATGCCAACATCACACTAATACCAAAGGCAAACAAAGATGCCACCAGAAAGAGAATCTATAGACCAATTTCTCTAATGAACCTAGATGCTAAAATCCTCAACAAAATACTTGCTTATCATATTTGACAACACATAAAATGAATTCTACACCATGACCAAGTGGGTCTCATCCCTGGTATGCAAGGATGATTCAACATAAGAAAATCAATCAATGTGATACAGCACTTAAACAGATTGAAAGAAAAAAATGACATGATAAATTCTTTAGATGCAGAGAAAGCATTTGACAAGATACAGCACCCCTTCCTGAAAAAAAAAACACTTCAAAAGATAGGAATAGAAGGAAACTTACACAATGTGATAAAGGGTATATATGAAAAACCCACAGCTAACATCATATTCAATAGTGAAATCCTAAAAGCTTTCCCTCTAAGATCTGGAACAAGACAAGGATGCCCACTGTCACTGCTATTATTTAATATTGTGTTAAAAGTACTTCCTCAATCACTTAGGCAAGAAAAAGATATAAAAGGCATACAAATTGGAAAGGAAGAACTAAAATTTATACTATTTGCAGATGATGTGATCTTATACCTTGAAAGTCCTGAAAAATCTACAACTAAGCTTCTAGAGCTTTAAAATTAGTTCAGTAAAGTGGCAGTTTATAAGATCAATGTGCAAATTCAGTAGCATTTCTGTACACCAATAATGAGCAATCTGAGGGAGAAATTCCCTTTACAATAGCAACTACCTAGGAATAAATTTAACTAAAGATGTAAATGACTTGTATGCAGAAACCTACACAACACTGTTAAACAAAATCAAAGAAGACCTAAATAAATGGAAAAATATTCCCTGTTCATAGGTAGGAAGACTAGACATAATTAAGATGTCTATCCTAACCAAAATTATTTACAGATTTAATACAATACCAATAAAAATTGTGCCATCGTTTTTTTTGAATTGGAAAAGCTAACTATGAAATTTATTTGGACAGGTAAGGGGGGCCCAAAATAGCCAAAGACATATTGCAAAGAAAAATGAAATCAGAGGAGTCATACTGACTTTAAAATATGCTACAAAACTACAGTGGTCAAAATTGCATAGTATTGGCACAAGGATACTCATACTGACTAATGGAAACAATTTGAGAGTTCTGATATAGATCTTTGCATATACAGTCAACTGATATTCAACAAGGCCACCAAGCCCACTCAACTGAGAGGATGGAATCTTCAACAAATGGTGCTTGGATAACTGGATATTAATATCCAAAAGATTGAGATTGGAACGCCATCTCACACCTTATGCAAAAATTAACTCAAGATGGATCAAAGATCTAAATATAAGAGCCAAGACCAGAAACATCTTGGAAGATAATGTAGGGAAGCATCTATAAGATCTTTTATTAGGAAATAGTTTCATGAACTTCATACCCAAAGCATGAGCAACAAAAGAAAAAAAAAAGATAATTAGGACATCCTCAAAATTAAAAAATTTTGTGCCTCAAAGGAGTTTGTCAAGAAAGTGAAAAGGCAGCCTATTCAATGGGAGAAAATACTTGATAATCATATATCTGATAGGGGCCTAATATCCAGCATATAAAAAGAAATCTTACACCTCAAAATAGAAAGACAACCCATTTTAAAAATGGGCAAGTGATTTGAATAGACACTTCTCTAAAGAAAAAATGCAAATAGTTAAAAAACACATGAAAAGATGCTCAACATCATTAGCTATTAGGGAAATGCAAATCAAAACTACAATGAGATATCACCTTACACCTGTTAAACTGGTGGCTATTAAAAAAAAACAGAGGACTACAAGTTTTGGAGACGATGTGGAAGAATGGGAACACCTCTTCACTGCTGGTGGGAATGCAAAATGGTGCAAACATTGTGGAAGACTGTTTGATGGTTTCTCAGGAAGCTAACTATAGAACTTCCATGTGATCTGACAATCCCACTACTAGGTATATTTCCAGAAGAATTGAAAGCAGGGACACAAACAGATATATGCACACCAATGTTCAAAGCAGCATTATTTACTATTGCCAAAAGTTGGAAACAACACAAATGTCCATCAACAGATGAATGGAAAAGCAAACTCTGGTATGTACACACAATGGAATATTACTCAGCTGTAAGAAGGAATGCAGTATTAACACATGGGATAGCATGGATGAAGCTTGAATACCTTACATTGTGTGAAGCAAGCCAGGTACTGAAGGAAAAATATTACATGACCTCACTGATATGAATTAAGCAAATTGAGCAGACTCACAGAGCTAGAATCTGCTAAATAGGTTTACAGGAGACAGGAAGGGAGTAGAGAGTTGTTAGCCAAATCCCAAATCTATGATAAGGTAAAAAGGTGTAGTTTTGCAGTGGATGGGCATGACA
>PVKH010039745.1:0-11147 GCA_004027955.1 Chaetophractus vellerosus | reverse complement strand
TATAACCAAAAGAATGAAAGAGAACCCCTATCTCACCCCCTATACAATAATCAACTCAAAATGGATCAAAGATCTAAATATAAAAGCCAGGACCATAAGACTACTAGAAGAAAATGTAGGGAAACGTCTTCAAGATGGTAGGTGGTGGTTTCTTGGACCTTATGTCCAAAGCAAGTGCAACAAAAGGAAAAATAGATAAATGGGACCTCCTCAAAATTCAACACTTTTGCACATCACAGGACTTTGTCAAAAAGGTGAAAAGGCAGCCAACTCAATGGGAAAAAAATATTTGGAAATCACATATCTGATAAGGGTTTAATATCCAGGATCTGTAAAGAGATGTTACAACTCAACCATACAAAGACAAACGACCCAATTTAAAAATGGGCAAAAGACCTGAATAGACATTTCTCCAAAGAAGAAATACAAATGGCCAAAAAACACATGAAGAAATGCTCAACATCACTCATGCTTAGGAAAATTCAAATCAAAACTACCATGAGTTATCATTTCACACCTATCAGAATGGCCACTATTAAAAAGACAGAGAACTACAAGTGTTGGAGAGGATGTGGAGAGATAGGAACACTTATTCACTGATGGTGGGAATGCAGAATGGTACAGCCACTGTGGCGGACTGTTTGGCAGTTCCTAAAGAAGTTGAATATAGACTTGCCACGTGACCTGGCAATACCACTACTGGTTATATACCCAGAAGAACTGAGAGCAGTGACACGAACAGACATCTGCACACCGACGTTCATAGCAACATTATTCACCATTGCCAAAAGCTGGAAACAACCCAGGTGTCCATCAACAGATAAATGGATGAACAAACTGTGGTCTATTCACACAATGGAATATTATGCAGCTGGAAGAAGAAATGAAATCGTAAAGCATATGAGAACATGGATGAAGCTGGAAGACATTATGTTGAGCGAAGCAAGCCAGACACGAAAGGACAAATACTGTATTACTGCATTACTATGAACCAAATATATTGTGTAACATATTGTTTGATTCAAAAAAACTTTATATGTATGTAATACATTTAATTGAGAAATGTATATATTTATTCATCTGTGTTTACTTTTTAGTTTTTAATTGTTTATATTTTCAATTATTAAATGTACAAAATAAAGGAAAATAAAAAAAGAAATAATGTGGAAGTAGATGTGGCTCAATTGGTTGGGCTCCTGTTTACCATATGGGAGGCCTCAGGTTCAATTCCTGGGGCCTCCTGGTGAAGGCAAGATGGCCCGTGCGGCACAGTGAGCTGATGGCCCATGCAGCGCAGTGAGCTGACACAACAAAGGGAGACAAGAAGACACAGAAAAACACACAGCAAATGGACACAGCGAGCACAAGCAGCAAGGGGGAAATAAATAAATAAAATAAATCTTAAAAAAAAAAAAAGAAATAATGTAGTTTAAATAAATTTAAATGTACTAGCACACAGATAACATAGCTTTTTCCTTAAAGTAACTTATGTGTTAGAATATAATGTCCCTGAAAATGTCAATATTAAGTTTCTCTGGTATTTTCCTCATAAATACGTAACCGAAAAATTAACAAATGTGTTTTAGTCCACTAAATTGTATTTTAGGCAACTACTAACCTTCTGATATATTGTAATGTAGTCAAAAGAAAAAAACTAATAACTGTGATGGGTCACTGAAATCTAGCCTTGATGTATGTTTGCCTTTGAAGTAGCCAGAGGCAAAACCTGTAACTTATAACTCACTGAACTGTAACCCAGATGCCTTGTTTTTTTGATGCTGATGCTATGTTGTAGGGTTTTTTTGGTCTTTGTTTTTTTAGTTTGTTGAATTTTTGTTTTGTTTAGTTTTGTTTTGGTGGTGCCATGTTTTGAAATTGCAAAATCTTTACCTTGTAACTGGACAGTAAAAAGGCAAATTGTGACTGGCCCCGCTTGTATTCCCTTATCCTGTTGTGCAACCCTCAAGTCGGGTGGCCTTGCACATAGCCCCCTTGTTGATTACTATGGATGAGCCCTGAACACCCCAAATTCCTAAGCTATCTTGCTAGACCAAACCAGCTCTAATCAGAATTGGCCCACCTAACATGCCCAGTATCCCAAGTATGTAATCACTCTGCGCAAACCGCATACTCAGTCATTAGACTATCTCTGACCTCATCATCTCAAACCACCTTGCTCATTACCCTAAGCCTGCCTGCCTTTGAATGCTATAAAACACTGAAAGTTTCTGCAGTTCAGGAAGACAGGCTTGAGGACTGCCCTCCTGTCTCCGTGAGGCTGGCTAGGCTGGCCATTGCTAAATAAACTCCTTCTCTCTTTGAAACCCCAGTGTCACTGAATTGGCTCTTTCATGTGCATTGGGCAGAGAACCCCCAAATTGATCAGTCTCAAATAGATGTAAAATTTGGGTCTTGAAAGAGTTGCTCCAAATGCATTTCGAAGCATCTGGTGTCACCAAATAATACCCAATCAATATAGAGTGAGTTGTGTACGCTTCGAAGGGTATCAAGGAGAGAGAAATCCGATATAGCCAGAAGAGAAAGACAAATGTAGGCTACATAGGAGTGGAAAGAACATTAAACTGGGACTCCAGTCTTGGCCTAATACATACTCACTGGGTCATCTCAGGCAAGTCTCATAAACTCTCTGGACCTCCATTCTCCTGTTTATAAAGTGATGCAAGTAAATGATCACTAAGATCACTTCTAAGTCTGCTGCGATATATTTTTTCCCCTCAAGGTCTTACACAAAAACACCTCCTCAGGGAAGCCTTCCCTGATCCTCCCAGTCATATGAATCATGTCTTCCTCTTTAGTCCTACAGCATTTTCCTTAAATACTTTATTGAATCAGTTTCATTCTACCTCAGAATTATTGTTTACCCTACAGTGTGACTGGTTCAAAAGCATAATTTGTTGATTTGAACTGAATCGTGAATTCTGGTGGTCCTCAATTTTATCCTACATGTTTCCCCACCTCCTTCCTCCCCTGACCACTGCCTCAATGGAGAAACACTGAAACATTGTTAGGTTTATCAGCACTTCTATCAGGACTGCAATGAGTAAGGAGGGCTAGAGGGCAATTTTGGATAGAGTTGTGGGAGACTTTTGACTTGGAGCTGTGGGAGACTTTTGACCTGAAAGCATACCTTGTAAGGACTGTGGAGTAACAAAGCTAACAGTAAGAGCTGATTTAGAATCAACACTCACACTGCGCCAGGCCCTGTACTAAGGAAATTACTGGGATCCAAAACTTAAAACAATGTTATCAAGTAGGGACTATCATTAGTCCCATTTTACAGATAAAGAAGCCAAGGCACAGAGCATTACATAATTTGCCCAAGGTCACAAACTAGGTGAGTAATGGAGCCAGCATCCAGCAGTGTGACTCCAAAGTCCACTTTCTTAACTATAACTGCTACTAAGTACAAAGGCCATATGAAGGCACAGATGCAATTCTCAATATTGCTCAATGTTCTCTATTATGATTGCCAGCCATCTAGCCTCAACATTTGGCAGATGTAGCAAGCAATTCTTGGCCTTGCTTTTTATTAGTTAGAAAGATTGTTACTTTTTGCACCAAATTACACTAAGAAATCAGCACCTGATAAGAAAATACCAATTTCTAAAGAGAATTATCAACTTTAGCCTCTGCATTTCAAAATTATGGGCCACAGGAGCATGAGATGGGGAGAGGCTGGAACAGACTCAGTTTCTTCCTATTTGTATCCCTAGCACCAGACTCGGAGACTAGACCAGACACTTAAGTTTGTGGAATCAAATATTATCTATAGGAAACGTTTCTGTCCTCCTCTAAAACACACTTGGAGAAAGGAAAAGGAAACCAAAAGAACCAGGGAGAACATTGTGAAGTGTGATTTCATAAGTGTTCTCTGTGAGTGGTCTGGGCCGGGCACTGGGTCCACAGCAGGCTGCTTCCAAGAGTCAGGGCTGTGGCTGGTGAGCAAAGAGATGGGTAACTTCACTTCTTGGAAGGTAACTTATGAATCAAAAGCTTTTAAGTGTACTTATTTTTATTCTATAATTCCACTTTGTCATATAAAGTATTGCTGCCTAAGAAAAGAATAATATATATCCATTCAATCATTGAATAAGAAATTATTGAGTACCTGCCAAGGGCCAGGCACTGGTCCATATGCTCAAGCTATAGCAATAAACAAAACAAAGAAAGTACCTTTCCTTTGGGACTTGATACATTCAAATGGGAGAGACCAATAATAAGCAAATGGACATGTGATACAATGTTTAGGAGTGATGTGCACTACTTAGAACTAGCCAGCAAAGTAAAGGTGTGGGGCAGTGCATTTAAATAGGTGGCCAGGGAAAGCCTCTGGGGTGGGGATTTTTTGAGACAGATCTGAATGGACTGTGAAAGTAAGATATGCAATTGTCTGGAGGAAGAACCCCCGGAAGCAGAAGGATTGGAAGTGCAAAGGTTGCACCCAAGGCAGGAATATGTTTCTTGAACTGGAAGAAAATCAGGACGAATGTGGCAGGAGCACAGGGAGCAAGGGGGAAAATGATAGGAAATGATGTAGGAGAAGCCATAAGGCCTCATGGGCCCGAGTAAGGACTTCAGATTTTTTTCTAAATATGGTGGAACTGGAACTTAGAACTGGGGAGTTTTGAGCACAGATGATGCAATCTGAATTACATTCTAGAAGACTCATCTGGCTGCTGTGTGGAGAAGAGAACAGGAATAGGAAAATGGTGAGAAGGCTATGGCAGTCAGCCAAGTGAATGGGGGTTGTAGGGGAGTTGGGGGCATGGTAAGGTGTGGTCAATCTGATTCTGGATATACTGGGAACGTAGAGTAGATAAGATCTGCTAACTACCTGAATACAGGGTATGAGAGCAAGAGGAGTCACGGATGAGTGCCAGGTTTGGGGCCTCAGCAATCCAAGAATGGAGTTGCCATTTCATGAGATGGATAACAGTGGAGCAGACTTGGGTTGGGAGCCTGCAAAGGTTTCATTTTGGAGATGCCTAATAGACATCTAATTTGTGGTGCTGAATAGGCAAGTTGGATTACAATTACAAAGAGAAAAGAGGCAACAGAAAGAAATGTTAGGTAAGGCCTAGGAAGACAGCACTGATCCTCAATAGGTCCTAGAAGCTGCTGAAGGTGATTCTCTGACTGAAACAAGCTTGGACATGAGGCAGAACCCTTGCCTAGGTTTCCTCAAGTGGCAGTGGCAACAACCACATTGTGGCAAAGAACTGAAAACACCTGCTCACAGGAGTGTGGAAGCCTCACTTACATGCCATATAGACCTGGGGTGCCAGAAACATACACCCCAAGAAGAAAGTGAAATCAAGAGGTGTTAACCAAGCTGGATGAGAAAGAAAAGCACTAGAAACAAGGCCTGGTGACCAGGCCTACCACCACTTAATATGTCTCAACTTTGCAAGAAAGCAGCAAGTTCTCAGATACCATTTCTGGGAAGGGAGACAATAAGTGCATGGGGTTTTCCCCCTCAGGAAAGGTAATTACATATTGCCAAAACTAACCTCTTGAGGAGACATTTCTTCCAATTGGGTTTAAAGTTCACAAGCGTAGACTGCCTGCCATCTTGATGAGGCTGAAATCATCAAGATTTCCGCCTTTCAAAATCTCGCACTCAGGGGGGCTGGCTGTAGCCCAATTGATAGAACGCTGGTTTACCACATAGGAGGCCCCGGGTTCAGTTCCTGGGGCCTCCTCGAGCAGGCAGACCGCCTTGAGAAGGCAAGCCGCCGCAGGCAGGGCAAGCCCCCATAGGCAGGGCAAGCCGCCATGGGCAGGGCAAGCCGCCGCGAGCAGGCAGGCTGCTGCGTGGTGAGCTGATCTGGCGGGTCGACACAGCAGGGGGAGATAAGCAGACACAGAAGAACGCAAAAATGAACACAGCAAGAACAAGTACTACATATTGTATGATTCCATTTACATAAAATGTAAATATAAATCAATTTATAAATATGGAATTAGATTAGTGGTTATATAGGGCTGGGGAAGGATAGAGGGATTGAGAGGTGACTGTTAAGGGGTATGGAGGTTTTCTTTTTGGAGTAATGAAATTGTTATAGATCATATGGTATATGAATATAATTCAGTAAAACTGCTTTAGGAAGCAGATGTGACTCAAGCAATTGGGCCCCTGCCTACCACATGGGAGGTCTGTGGTTCGGTTCCCGGTGCCTCTTAAAGAAGACAGCGAGCTGGCACAACAGGCAGGTGCGGCAAGCTGACACAACAAGATGATGCAACAAAAGACATAAGAAGAAAAAACATAATGAGAGACACACATAGTAGGGAACAGAGGTGACTTAAATGATTAGGCACCTCCCTCCCACGTTGGAGGTCCTGGGTTCTATTACTTCAGTTACTGGTGCCTCCTAAAGAAACAAAAGAAGACAAACAGACACAGCAAGTATAAACAAGGAGGGAGTGGGGAGAAATAAATAAATTAAAAAAAAAACTGCTTTAAAAATATCCATGCCATACATGCTTGCCCAGGACAAAACACATGCATTGAAAAGACCAGGGAGAACCCTATGCTTTTGCCTCAGGCTATTCTCTAAACTTATTGTTAGAACATATAAGCCCTTAAGGACAGCATTCTCACAGGCCAATCAGCAAAGACTGGGTGAGGTAGTATCTTTTTCCTTCCTTCCTTCCCTTCTTCCTCCCTCCCTCCTTCCCTCCCTCCTTCCTTCCTCCTTCCCTCCCTCCCTCCTTCCTCTTCCTTCCTTCCCCTTCCTCCCTCCCTCCCTCCCATTTTTCTTTTTGCTTCTGGCATTCAAGGAACTCTGTCATAACACTAGTTGGATATAAGCTTAATGAAGAGATGCTTCAGTGTCTAAATTTCAGAAAGAACATG
Organism: Chaetophractus vellerosus; assembly: GCA_004027955.1. Classification (NCBI taxonomy): domain Eukaryota; kingdom Metazoa; phylum Chordata; class Mammalia; order Cingulata; family Chlamyphoridae; genus Chaetophractus; species Chaetophractus vellerosus. The sequence continues at coordinate 4,267 of PVKH010039745.1, read as the reverse complement.
TTAAAATATCAAAATGTCCAGGTTGCAAGAAAAGATTACAAAATGTACAAAGAAACTAGAAATGATGACTCATGCAAAATAACAGGATAAAGAATTAGAAACCATCAACAAGGAAAACCAGAGCTTGGACATACCAGACAAAGACATTTAAAGAATGGTCCTAAACTTGCTCAAAGAGCTAAAGGAAATCATAGACAAAAAAACAAAAGGAAATCAGGAAACAATAGATAAACAAAAAGAGAATGTCCATAAAGTGAGAGAAATCACGGAAAGGAACCAAACAGAACTAAAGAACATAATAACAGAAATGAGAAATTCCTTAGAGGGGTTCAACAGGAACCTGTAGGGACACCATCAAGTATACCAATATACACACTATGGGTGCCCCAGAAGGAGGGAAAAAAGAGGGAAAGAGGAAGAGAGAATATCCAAAAAAATAATGGCTGAAAATTTCCCAAATTTAATGAAAGAAATGAATATACACATCCAAGACGCTTAACACAAACCCTAAATGGGGTAAAGCCAAAAAGACCCACACTGCAGCATAATGTAATTGAAATACTGAAAGCCAAATATAAAGAGAGAATTCTGAAAGCAGCAAGAGAAAAATAACTTGCAGGGTGTTTGGGGGAGGGGGTGAAGTGTGGGAGCCCTGTATGATGTTATGCATGTTTGTTTTATAAGTTCACAATGTTTACTGAACACTTATTGTTTATGTATGTTCATGTATGAATGATATACTTCAGTAAATTGTTTTTTTAAAAAAGAGAGAGAGAAGCACCATGTCATGTATGAGGGAACTTCCAAAAGCTTAAGTGCCAATTTCTCATCAGATACCATGGAGGCACAAAGGCAGTGGGAGATTTATTTAAAGTGCTGAAAGCAAAAAACCGCCATCCAAAAATTCTATATCCGGTAAAGCTGTCTTTCAAAAATGAGGGCGGGATTAAGACATTTCCAGATAAGCAAAAGCTGAGGGATTTTTCACCACTAAACCAGTCCTACCAAAAATGCTAAAGGGAATTCTACAGGTTGAAAGGAAGAGACACTAGACAAATGACTGAAGCCACGTGAAGAAATAAAGATCTTCAGGAAAGAAAATGGCACGGGTAAATATAAATACCAGTACAATTGTACTTTGAAACTCCTTAATTCCTACAGGATCTAAAAGGCAAATGCATAATGTTGAGATGGGCAAGTTCATATTGTATATATGTTCCCACCATTTAAAGAGAGAGAGAGAGAGATTAAAGAGACAATAACAACTAAAGACAACATATGATCCCAGACAGGGTCTAATAATAGAGGAGAAAATGCTCAAAAGGACAGACATTATTGGGACTTAAGAAAAAATTGGAGTACAGACTCTAGAGCTTTATACCATTGTTAAATTTCTTGAACTGATTACTTAAGGTGGTTACATAAGTGAATATCCTTGTTCTTAAGAAATGTACATGGAAGTATTAAGTGTTCAAGGAGCATGATGTACATAACCTACACTCAAATGTTTAGAAAATAGAAAGATAGATAGAATGATATAGCAAAGGTGTCAAAATGTTAAAGGTTGGGTGGATCTGAGACTCTGGATGGGGGTATGTTGAAGTTCTCTATATAATTATTATTATTATTTTAGAATTAATGTTTTTTATGAATCCCCCCACCCTGAGATGGCTCCTTCGTCTGTCTACTTGTTGTCTGCTTGCTGTCTCTGTTCATCGTGTCTACTCATTGTGTCCACTCATTGTGTCTGCTCGTCTTCCTTAGGGAGGTGTCTGCATGGGATTGAGGGGCTGAGCTGGCCCAGCACAGGGGTCAGAGCCAGAGCAGGTGAAGAAGGGCATCCCTGTGGAAGGACCACCCACTGCGGGGTGTTGCAGCCCACGTGGGTGCGTAAAGTGTCCCTGTGAAGAAGCGGCCCAGCGGTTGAGGAGGGTGTCCACAGGGAGAGAGGCCAGTCAGGGTATCCAAGCCTGCACAGAGTGAGGAGGGTGTCCAAGTGTGCCAGGGGTGGCCTGGTGTGTTGGGGCCAGAGAGAGGTGAGGAACGTGTCCGTCCAGGGAAGCAGCCCAGGAGGGCTGTCAGAGCTTGCGCGGAGTGAGGAAGGTGTCTCTGTGGTGGGGGTCAGGAGTGGGAAGAAAGTAAGAGGAGATACAGAGGAACTGCTGAAATTAGTAAATATATTAAGGATATTGGGAGCCAGGTTTTTCACTGTCAGAGAAAGGAGTTACAAATATGAAAAGGGAGAAAACTAGAATGTTGGATTGGAATCGAAGGTATTCGGATGAACTCATGCCTGTCTCCTCGATGGCTGGGTGGGGAATAGAAAGGTCTACCTTAGGGAACCGATGACTCTAATCCCCACTTCTGGACCTGGGTTTGTCATTATCAAAGGAAGGAACAGATGCAGAAGAGCTAGCTCCACCAACTACTGGACGGTTGCAAAAGTAATACTAAACCCATATAGAGAACGCCAATATACTCATCCCCACCAGATATCCAGATCAACCAATTTTAACATTTTTGTCACATTTGCTGTAATCATTCGATCCATCTACCTACTTATCTATGTATCTATTTTCTAAACATCTGAAAATAGGTTGTATACTTCAGGTTCTTTTGAACACATAATACTTCCACATACATTTTCTAAGAACAAAAATATTCACTTTTGTAATCACCTTAAAGTTCAGTAAGTTTGAAATTATCTCAAAGTAAGAAGTTTAAGGAAAAATAAAAGTGGCACCTTTGCACAGCCTGGCTGTCTTTAAACCCACGAATCCGGCCTCGCTGTGCATTTACTTTACATTTGCCACCTTACCTGATGCTTTTACTATCACCCCTGAGATTCCCTGTGCTCACTTTTTTTGTGTTGGGCCTCCTGCTTTCTGTACATTTTTCTTTCATTAGCTAAATCAGAAAAAATTGTTTGAGAAGTGACTACTTTTTAGGTCTTGCTGGGCTAAAAAGCGTGCTTTAGTCTACTCTTGCCCCTGATTGATTTGGGACTGATGTTAAATGCTAGAATGGAAATAAATTTCATTCAGAATTTTTTTGGAGGGTGTGTGGCTAAAGCATTTTATTAACTAATTATGCCATTTGCAAATGCTTTTATAAGAAATTTTAAATCCAAAGTTATGAAAATTTTTCAATAAAAAAGTACAAAATTACATTTTCTGTAGAGTATAAATAAAACATTTTGTTTTTGATATCCTATCTGAAATTTTCATAATATATTCTCCAACTGATAGCTGCAATAGTGTACTTCAATGACAAGTCTCATGGTTAATTCAATCACTTATAACAGGTTCATCATTTGGACCATAAGAATCAATTGCTCAATTTTAAGGAGAGTAATAATATTTGTCAGGGCCGGCTGTATAGCCCAGTGGATAGGGCGCCGGTACACCACATGGGAGGCCCCGGGTTCGGTTCCCGGGGACCTCTCGGAGCGGGCAGACGGCCTTGAGAAAGGCAAGCCGCCATGGGCGGGGCAAAGTCCCCGTGGGCAAGGCAAAAAGCTGCCACGGGCAGGGCGGAGCCGCCATGGGCATGGCAAGTCACCCGTGAAACACAGAGCTGCGACGGAGCTGTGCTGCCCGCAAAACACGGAGCGGAGCTGCCCGTGATATGGAATGGAGCCACCTACGAGTGGGGCGAGCCGCCTGCGCGGAGGGCCGACTCGACACGTCACTGCAAAAATGGGGGGAGACAAGAAGCAGACATAAAAGAACACAGAAGAATGGACACACAGCAAGAGCAAGCAGAAAGGGGGTGGGGTATGTAATTAAAAAATAATAATAATATTTGTTATCATGTAACATGAAGTCATAAAGGGCTCTTCAAGATGTAGATGTTTTCTAGCCTAGTTTCTCAAATTCTGTAAAGAGGCATTAAGTAATACTGTAAACTTGAATTACATTTTAGATAAGCACCATTAACACATATTCTACATAAACTTACTCTATCTTTTTTTTGGGCCACAAACATTTAAATCTGTTTTCTTCACCATGTGTAATGGTTTGAGTTTGATTTAATTATGAATTCCAAAAATATAGATTAGATTATGTTTGTAAACTAATCTGTTCATCTGGGCATGATTAAGTTATGAGTAGGGCGTTAACTGCCACGTCAGTGACGTTGAGCCCCACCCCTCGGTGGGTGTGGTCTCAAGTATAAAAGGCTAGACAAGCGGCAGGCAGCGGAGCAAGCAGATTGAGAAAAGCAGATTGAGGAAGCAGATTGAGAGAAGCAGATTGAGAGAAGAGAT
>PVKH010039744.1:0-11143 GCA_004027955.1 Chaetophractus vellerosus | reverse complement strand
TTGCCCTGCCCATGGCGGCTCTGGCCCACCCATGGTGGCTTGCCATTCTCAAGGCGGTCTGCCCGCTAGGAGAGGTCCCCAGGAACCAAACCCAGGGCCTCCCATGTGGTATGCTGGCCCCCTATCCACTGGGCTATCGAGCTGGCCCCTCACATTGGATTTTATATTCTGTGGCAGACAGATTCTAAAATGACCCTCAATGTTCTACCTTATGTAATCCTCTTCTATTTAGTGTGAAAAAGACCTCTGTTAAAATATAATAGAGGAGGCCATTAGCCTGCCTTGGCCAACCCCTGACAGACAAACCCAAGTAGGAAGGGCAACTTGGGAGTGGCTTCTTTCCCGTAAAGGCCTGCTGTACCATCAGGTGGAGCTTCAACACCAGCGATTATGCTACATAAGATTGTGACTTCCATTTTGCTAGCTTGTCTATCTCCCTTGCTGGATTCAAAGAAGCAAGTTGCTATGTTGTGAGCTACTTTAAGAAGAGACCCATGGGTGGTTCTGCCAATAGGCAGCAGGAAACTGAGATCTCAGTCCTGAAGCACACTGGGAACTGAAATCTGCCAATGACCACATCCCAGCCTGGAAGTGAATCCTTTCCCATTCAAGCCTAGAGAAGAGATCACAGCCACAAACTTGACTGTGGGTTTTAGATGAGAACCTGAAGCACAGGGCCAAACAAATTCCAGTCCAGATTCCTGAACCACGCAAACGGTGACATTATAAACGTGTATTATTTTAAGGGCCTGGCTTTGTAATAGTGTTATATAACAATAGATAAGTAATGCATAATTCCAGAAACCAGAGATCTTGATATCTTGCTCATTGTTGAATCTTTTACAGCACAATTTCTGGATAGGTGTTGATTCTCAATTAGTATCTCTTGAATGTATGAATGAATGAATGAAGCAGAAACAAAATTGCTGTAATCCCTTCTTTGTTTTCTGTGTAAAGAATATTTTTAAACCATGTGAAGAGAAGCTTGTATCAAGGAAACAAGTTTAAAAGAACCCCTTGTATCCATTTTTCTGATTTAACAGATGGAGTCATTACTCCAAATGTGCACTTTAAAAATGCCAAATTAATCGAGTCAAGTGATATGTCAAAAGATATGCCAGGATTTCTTTCTTTCTTCTTAAAAAGAAAATTGTTAGGAAGTGACTGGCAGTGACATGAAGGAGAGGATACTATGCTGCCACTGGGAGTTGGCATTTTGTGGTCATCAGGGTATAAAGTCCTTTGTAAACTTGTACTACAATGCTTTGGAAAACTGATGTATGTTAATTTTAGAAAAGACTGAAAATGGCATCAGGGAATTATTATGGCCAAGGGAGGTCAGAAATTTGTCAGTTGTTACACCTTGAGCAGCAGAGAGAGAAATTTAAGTTGCAGAGTTAGACTTGTTATAGGCATGTGGGTAATTACCACTCAGCTAGTGAGCAAGTGAAGAGAGAAAAGGTGACAATTAAAATCAGCCCTATGGTAGCTCCTTAATAGGTTCTTGAAGGCAAAAAACATTTAAAATGATATTTTCTTCGGATTCCAATGGCAATGATATTAACTATTCCTATAACTGCCATTCCATGTGTGCCAACCCTGTGCCAGCCTCTACATATTTCCCAAATCCTAATATCTGTATCAAGTAGATATTATATTCCTATTTCTTAAATAAGGAAACTGAAGCTCAGAGTAGTTTAATAATTTACCAAAGATTACAGAGTACCCACTTGGCACAGCTAGGATTTGAATCACTCTCACTCTGAACATATTCTTATCTGTCTATTCTGTGCTTTTCAGAAACTAAAAAGTATATTGAATTTTGTAGTTTACACAGAACTTCAGTGGACATCATCTCATTCATCTTGCTATTTCTATTCTTTAGAAACACACATCAAAGTCAACTGTTTCTAACCTTTACAAACTATGGTGTTGAGTGCTATAGTGTTACTCCACCATGATGCACTGGTATTTCCTCTCTCTCTGTGTAGACTGGTTGTGGCAAAATAAGCCATTTACACCCCATGGTCCTAGTCAATTTCTGCCATCCTGGAAAGTTCTGATAAGAATTATGGGGGAAAAAATAAGAGGGGACTTGTCACTGAGAGACAGCCAGTAATTTTTCTCCATCTGGACTAACCATGCATCCAAGAATAACCTCATTATTTTTCTCTTTTTTTTTAGAGGAGTTCACTAACATTCTCTACCATGTTAAAATCCTGATGCACCTGTTCAGTACAGCCTAAAATATTCTGATTCTATTCAAAGTAATCTATTCTCATCTCTTACCTTCATTTTCATGCAAACAATTTTAGATTTTGATGATTACAAGCAAATCATCTAGACCTTTTATAAGTTTGAATTTTACCTTTAAGTCCATGACCCATTTTAAAATAAACTTTACTTATAGAGAAGCTTTAGAATTACAGAAAAATTACAACAAAAGTATACGAAATTCCCACACAACCATCCCCGACACACACGGATAATTTCCCCTATTATTAACATCCTACATTAGTGTGATACATTTGCTATAATTGATAAGCCAATATTGAAGCATTGATACTAACCAAACTCTATAGTTTACATTAAGGTTTACTCTCTGTGATGATCCATTTTGAGTTAAGGTGTGAGGTTTAAAATGCAGTTCAATTTTTTGTCGATGAGTGTTCCATTGCTCCAGCACCGTTTACTGAAAAGACTATCCATCTTCTATTGAATTGATTTTGTTCCTTTGTCAAAGATTAATTGGGCATATTTACATGGATCTATTTCTGGCTTCTCTACTCTATTACATTGATCTATGTGTCTATTCCTTCACCAGTACCACACTATTTTGAATACTACAGCTATATAGACAAGACTAACACTGGGAAGATTGATTCCTCCTGCTTGATTCTTCTTTTCCAAAATACTTTTGGCTGTTTTTGGACCTTTCCCTTTGCAGAAAAATTTAAAATAAGCTTGTCTATGTCTACAAAGAAACTTGCTCAGATTTTGATAGGAATTGTATTAAATTTATAGATCAATTTAGGGAAAATTACATCTTTACTATGCTGAGTTTTCAAATTCATGGACACAGCATGTCTCTCCAAGTGTTTAGGTCTCCATTCATTTCTCTCATCAACATTTTATAATTTTCATATTACAGATGATGTAGATTTTTTTGTGAGATTTATTTTTTTTATTTTTTAAAAAAGATTTATTTATTTTATTACATATCTCCCCTTCCCCCCGCTGCGATGACACGCCGAGAGTGGTCACTGCGCAGGCGCGGCTTTCCCCGCTTGTGGGCAGCTTCTGCGTCCATTCACGGCTGGCTTTCAGTTCGCGGGTGGCTGGCTGCGCTCCATTCGCGGGCGACCTGCCCTGCCCGTGGCGGCTTTTGCCCTGCCCGGGCAGCTTTTTGCCCTGCCCATGGCGGCTCTGGCCCACCCATGGCAGCTTGCCATTCTCAAGGCAGTCTGCCCGCTAGGAGAGGTCCCTGGGAACCAAACCCGGGGCCTACCCATGTGGTATGCCGGTGCCCTATCCACTGGGCTATCGAGCCAGCCCCTTTTAGTGAGATTTATATGTAAGTATTTAATTTTCTTTTGCAAAATTTTAATTGATCATGTGTTTTTTTTAAATTTTGGTTACAACTTTTATCGGTATTTAAAATTGCAATATATTTTTATATGTTGATCTTCTTTTATTTGACCTTTTTTAGGTCCCTTATTAGTTCTAGGAGATTTTTATTTTAAGATTCCTTCAGGTTTTCCTTTTAAATGTGTATGCATTTTATTTATTTTACTTGCCTTAAAGCAGCAGCTAGAGCTTTCAGTTTTGTGTTAAATATGGTAAGAAAAGAATCCCTTGCCTCATTTCTGATCATAGAAGAAAAACACTGGGGTTTTTTTTAGCCATTAAGGAGTTAACTAGGTACTTTTGTAAATGCTATTTATGATGTTAAAGAAAATAGTTGAAAATCATCAGGATCGTGAACTTGGCAAAGAGTTCTTAGACTTGCTTCCAGAACCATAATTCATAAAAATAAAAATTTGTAGATGGAACCTCATCAAAATTAAAACCTTGCTTTATGAATAATGATGTCAAAAGGATAAAATGACAAGCTGTATACTTAGTGAAAGAATTTGGAAAGCACATATTCCATAAATGCCTTTTATCTAGAATAAATAAAGAACTTCCAAAACTCAATAGAAAAAAACAAATAAAATATAAACACTTCAATTAAAAAATGGGCAAAAGACAGACATTTCATCAAAGAAGATGCACAAATGGCAAATAAATACATGAAAGATGTTCAACATCATTAGCCATGAGAGAAATGCAAATTAAAAACACAATGAAATATTACTACATGCCTATTAGAATGGCTAAAACGAAAAATCATGATAACACCAAAAGCTGACAAGGATGCAAAATTACTGGATCCCTATAAAATGCTGGAAGGAATGTAAAATGATAAAGACACTCTAGAGAATAGTTTGAAAGTAACTTTTAAAACAAAAGAAAAAAATGACCTGAACTTTTAGGGATTTATTCTGGGAAAATTAATACTTATTTTTATGTAGAAGCTTATACATGGTTGTTTATAGTAGGTTTATATAATAGCCCTAAACTGGAAACTACTCAAATGTCCTTCAGTGAGTGAATGGTTAAACAAACTGGTACATCCATACTATGAAATGTTACTCCTCAATACAAAGGGGAAATCTAACATGACTTGCAACTACTTAGAACCTAATGAAATAATGCTGAGTGAAAAAAGTGAATATCAAAATGATACATCCTGAATGATTCCATTTATGAAAAATTTTCTGAAATAACAATTATAGAGATTTAGAATAGATTAGTGGTGGCCAGGGCCTAGGAATGGATGCAACTAAAAAAAGAAATAACATGTGGCAATGGTACTGTTGAGTATTTTTTTATTGTGATGGCATTATACAAAGCTACTCCTATTATAAATCTCCATAGATCTACACACACACACACACACACACACACACACACACAAATGGTGAATTCATACCTGGTGAATCTGATTTAGCTGTATGGATTGTACAATTGTCAATTTTTTTATTTTGATATTTTACTGTAGTTGTGTAAAATGTAAATGTATTACTGGGTGAACAGAGTACATGGAAATTTCCTGTACATTTCTTTCCAACTTCTTATCTATAATTATATCAAAATGAAAATTTTTAAAAATTACATTGCAATGTACTTTTCTCCAAAAAGTACCTTTAAAACCATCTTTTAAACCCCGTGTTCAGAGTTTATCAGTATTTTTAAAGAAAATATTAATTCCAAGTATGAGTATTAGTTCTTGATTACTTAAGATAGAGGAAGTAATATTGACCCCTGTTTTTTCAATTTCTATCTGTGGTTTCTCATAACCTTTAGATATATTTCTTACCATTGGATTATTGAGATACCTCACCATCATTCTAATCATGACCACTTCTTTTTTTACCTACAAAAATTCAGCATTTTCTCTTTCTCTCATCTAAACTATTTATTAAGACATGATAGATCCATTTTTGGTAGTAGGTGTGATAAAAATCTGATTTCATTTGGAAGGTTGTTTATTTTTGTTTCTTTAATTCGATCTGGATTTACACTCTGATCTTCTCTGCCTTAATTGCATCCTCCCAGTAAAGGGCAGGCAAAAACATGAAGAAAATAAGTGCTAGAAAAACCTGTTAGCAACTCTTCAAATTTCTTATGGGTATAGAGGTTGAATTTTGTTTCAAAATGATTTGAAGATTGGCTACACATTTCTCTTCTGCCTGAGGTGACTTTTCATCAATAAGCAAAGATAATAATCGGCTGCTGCACTTTATTCTGGAATTGGTGAATGCCCCCTTAGATGCTGAAGTAATGTTTATGGCTTTCAATTAATTGCCATGGAAATGTCTTAAAGCAATTTTTTTGCACGTGTGCAATTCCCATCTCATTACATTTTCATGAATCTTATAAAATTCTTTATTTTCTTACAGTTACAATTTTTAGGAATTGTAAGATAAGGCATTTATTTTAGTACCTGATATATTCTAAGGAGGAATATAACTCAATACTCATGTGAGTTCCAGTGAGGTTGTTGGTCATATCAATATTAGGTTTACAACAAAAATTAAAACAAACACAAACACAAAAATATTAGGTTTAGGGTCATAATTTAAAATGTGTGTGTTGGGGGCCGGCTGTAGCCCAGTGGATAGAGTGCCGGTTCACCACATGGGAGGCCCGGGTTTGGTTCCTGGGGGCCTCTCCGAGCAGGCAGACCGCCTTGAGAGGGCAAGCTGCCGTGCGCGGGGCAGAGCTGCCACGGGCAGGGCAAAAAGCTGTCACAGGCAGGGCAAAGCTGCCAGGGGCAGGGCAAAGCTGCCATGGGCAGGGCAAGTCACCTGCTAACAGAGCAGAGCCGCCCACGAGCAGAGCCGCCAGCGAGTGGGGCAAGTCGCCTGTGCGGTGAGCTGACTCGGCGCATCGCTGCAACAGGGGGAGACAAAAAGCAGACAAAGAGGAATGCAAAAATGAACACAGCAAGAACAAGCAGAAAGGGGGGAAATGTAACAAAAAAAATGAGTGTGTTATTGGATTCAGCCATTCTACCTGTAAGAATTGGATCCTATTGAATTTGCTAGAGACAGAAGAGAAAAGATTTAATATGAAGTATATTTATTATAGCAATATTTATAAATAGCAAAAAAGCTAAATATCCAACATTAGGCTATTTGTCCACTACAGACTTGAGCAGTGGAATATAACTCAACAAAGCAAATTGATGTGGTAATTAGAATAAATGTACATATATATATGTATATATATGCTTAAGTGAACAAATGTAGTATAGTTAATGAGTACCCTTACTTTGATATCAGTCAGAACTGGGTTTGAGAATTGGTCTTGTGTGAATGTCTTCACTGCTAAGTCTCTGGCCTCTGGACCTTTATTAGATCAGGCCTATACAGGATAATCTCCTTTTTGATTAACTCAAAACCAACTGATTTGGCACATTAATTATATCTGCACAATTCCTTCACCTTTACCACATAATACAGCCTACTCACAAAAGTGAAATCCTATCATGTCTCTGCATACATTCAGGGGATGGAAATATACATTTAGGGGACAGAAATATATGAGGATGTGAGTTATTGGAGATCACCTTAGAGTTCTGCTTACCATACTCCCTAAAACTTAATGTGTTTATTTGTAAAACTGACCTAATGATTTTTCCAGCATAATGGAATTTATTAAATAATTAAATAAAATAAAGAATAAGAACACCAAACATGGTGTCAATAAATATATGGTGTGTGTGTCTGTTATTATAATTGTATAACTAATAGTATCAGTGAAGGAAAAAGGGATTTATAAAATAATATGTATAAGGCAGCACATCAAATTTGGACAATGGCTAGCTCTGGTAGGGGGGTGTTATAGGCTGCATTGTGCCATCCCCCTTCCTTCCAAAAAATGATACGTTGTATCCTAAACCCCAGCATCTAAGAATGAGACCTTATTTGAAATAGCATTTGAAGATGTGATTATGTGAGATAAAGGCAAACTGGGTGAGGGTGGGCCCTAATCCAATATGAGTGGTGGTCTTAGAAGAAGGGGAGAAAAGAGACGTATTTATGAGAAGGTCATTTGAAAAGGGAGGAGACAAAGATTGAGGTAACACATCTACAAGCCAAGGAACACCAAGGATGGCCAGCAAACACCAGAAGCTAAAAGTGTCAAGGAAGTTTTCTCTCCTACAGGTTTCAGAAGGAGCATGGCCTTGCTGAAAACTGCATTTCAGATTCTAGCCTCCAGAATTGTAACACAATAAATTTTGTTTTTTTTAAGCCACAAGTTTGTGGTTCTTGGTTACTACAGCCCTAGGAAACTAGGAAAAGTGGGATCGTGGATAATTTTTATTTTCTGCTTGTCTCTATTCTTGCATTTATATTGTTACAGTATTTTGTATTTTTTCCAATAGCTGCTTTGGCAGTTGGATATTACTTATGAATTCCAAACAGAGGTATTTGATTATGTTTGTAAACTGGTCTGTTCCTCTTGCTGTGATAACCCTTTGATTGTATTAGATTCAGCTGACACATCTGACTAAATTATGTTAAGATTAGGGCTTCGATTCAACCATGTCATTAGTGTACAACTCAGTGTTGAGTCCCAGCCCCTTGATGGGCTGAAGTAGATACACAGAGAAGATACCCAAAGGATACTGTGGCCCCAGGAAGAGATAAGCCTGATAGTTTACAGCTGATCTTGTAAGGAGAGCAGAGTAGCTGAGCCTGAAAAGAAATGAGCCTGGGGGAGAGAGAGTAGCCTTATGCCAGTCTACAGCTGAAATCAGAAGAAGCTGGGACCAGGGAGCCTTAAGGGAAAGAAGGGAGATCGAACCATCTTCCATCAGCACATGGGAATAGACTTTAGGTGAGAAAGTACTTTTTATGGTACCTCGAGTTGGACTCTTTAGGGCCTTGTGACTGACTGTAACCTTCTACCGTAAATAAATACCCTTTCTAAAAGCCAACAGAGTTCTGGTACTTTCCATCAGCACCCCTTCGGCTGGCTAATACAGTTGCTAACACTTACGTAGCTCTTACCATGTTATACATTAATTCATTTAATACTCATGCAATCCTCTGTGTTAGGTATTATTAATCTCTCTACAGCTGAAGAAACTGAGGGTGAGAGAGATTAAATGACATGCTCAAAGTCACCTAGGTGTTAAATCTAACAGTGCAATTATTTAGGTAGACTGGCTTTCAGCATTTCTCTTTTCGGCCTTTTATGAATATGCATGGGTTTATTAGTGAAAAAAACTATAAAACTTCTATTATTTGAATAAAAGGTGAATCAATAGCAATCAAGGCCAACTGTAGTTGTTTAAAATACAGAAAGAAACTGAGCTTTGAGTTTCTTGAGTCTCTCTCTGTCCCCCACTTTTTAAAATAGTCTTTTCTAGCAGAACTTCAAACAGTTTGTGAACCACAGTCGTGGACTGGGAACCTGCTGGAGACTGCACACATTGCAGACATTGAGAGAGGTAGGCTATTCCTGGGAGAAAATCAGCACTTTCCCAGTAGCTCAGTGCTTGAAGTTGAAACTGTCTTTGTTCTGAATTGATTTGCTCTTCTCCAAAGACTGCCTTTCCTTTCCTATTTTTTTTTTCTCCTTTGCGAGATCATTTTTTGCACGGAACTCCCACATAGATGTGTTTCAGCTAGAAAAATCTGTTCACCTAGTGAATGGTTCCCACCCAGTCAGGCATGGGAATCACACAACTTTAACCTCCTGCTGCATTTTCAGACTATGTCTCACTCAGGCAGCAGCTGCCGAAGAGTTCTCGGACTCTTGCAAGGGGGCATGATTTACTCTTACTCCTTTCTATGCATATTTAACATTTTAAGCATCAGAACAGCCCGATGGTCCTTTCCTCTGAATTGTGGTTCAAATGAATCCTCTTGACAACAGCTGTCAACATTTGTTCATCTTTAGTCACTACTGTCAAAGAACCCAGCTTTCACCTGCAATTATTTTTTCAACTGTTTCATGCATTGTTTGCTTCTGACTTTTATTTTGTCCTTTGCAAGTACACATCTTAAAATAAAAATACCAAGGCCAAATGCCTCATTCTTTCCCTCCCCACAGCACACTCTGATTTAGAATTTTTTAGGTTGGGCTTGAATTACACGTGGGTGTTGGGGTAGGTGGATGCAGTGAAAGAGGAGATGAAGCCGGAAAGGAACGGAAGTGGCTTTCTCCTTCTCCTCCAACCCTTTTGTTAGTTTTCCAGTCTTTCTTTTGCTCAGATATAGAAAAGCAGAATGATCTATTCATAAATGTATTCATTTGTTACTCATTCAACAGATATTTACTGGAGCTAAAACATGGTACAAATAACGAGAATAAAAGCACTTGAGTTGTAGTGAAGAGACCTTGGTTCTATCTGGCACTTTTACTTATTGGTTATGTGAAAATTTACAAATTTTTGAGCATTTATCATATATTTCCTAAAGTTCTACCACTATCTAGGCCCTGTGTTAATTGCTGGGAATACAATACTGAACAACTGAGACATGGTCTCAGACTTCAGGGAGATTGTGGCCCAGGGAACTCTTTCACCTCTTTGATTCTTACTCAGATCAGTACAATTTGAGGTTATACCTTGTTTCTATCATAAAGTCTTCAAAATAGTTCTTTCTCTTCAGTGGGCTATACTCAAGTACAGGCCTGCTCATCCCAGGTCATGCTCTGAGTAGAACCCCATGCGCTGAATCCAATTACTTCTCATTCTAATTACCTCTTTTTGTCTTCCAGCAACTAAAGCTCCTAGAGGAACAAAGACCAGAATATTACAATTTGATTCACGTTATTGCATGGAATATACAACCCCTTACCACTTCTGTATTATTTTTTATTTTAAATCAAGAGCACAACATGTCTCAAACTGGAAGAATTTGAGGCACTGTAACTTTTTTTTTTTTTTTTTTTAGTAGGTACCGGGGATTGAACCTGGTACTTCAGACAAGGGAAGCAGGCACTCATTTGAGCTACACCCGCTCCCGGTACTGTAATATTTAAGTAGAAAAGGTTTTGGCAGTCAGAGTCAGAGTGAAGGTGATTTAGTGTAGAGTACTAACATATAGGTCATCTACCCCTGTCCCAGATCAAAGAATGAGTTGTGAGGAAGCACTAGAAGTCATCTACACAACACCTTTCATTTAATAAATCAGGAAACTGAGGCACAGACTTTGGTTAACTAAAGGAAAAGAGCATACAAATGATAATGAGAATAAAAATGGATTTAGTTTATCGAGCACTTACTCTATGGGTGAATAAAAATGTTATATGCAGAATTATGTCACTGAATTAGCATACGGTTCTGGGCAGTGAGTAATAATGTAATCTTCACTGGACAGATGAGAAAGTTGAGAATCAGAAAGATTATGTACATGTCTAAGAGAAAGACTGTGGCTCAGTGGCCCAGATGTCTTTTTTTCCTCAAGAAAAGACTTACATTTCTGCCTTCGTTTTTCTTTTTTTTAATTTTTTTTAAATTTTATTTATTTTTTTAATTATATATCCCCCCCCTTTCTGCTTGTTCTTGCTGTGTTGATTT
>PVKH010039743.1:0-11148 GCA_004027955.1 Chaetophractus vellerosus | reverse complement strand
GGGACTAGTATTTATTAAATCAATCCTCAGTTTATTACCTGTTTTGGACTTTTAGCCAAACTGCTTGGTATTGCTTTTTATACCAATTCCATCTTTGGAACTGTTTAATATTCAGGTATAAAATAAAATTTTTGTCAAATAGATATTTTAGTTAGAAACAAATCCATATATATTGGAAAATTATATGTGCAGATTTTCATAGACAATTACATGTAAATCCAAAAACTTAAAGTATTATATAGGGACATTTTAAAAAACTGAAATAAAGAAAGAAAAGTTTAACTTATAAATCAATAAAGGATTTGATACAAAGGATATAAATATAAAAAGAAATGTTTGCCTTTTATTCATGACAAGTAAAATAAACAAACAAAAACAAGGAAAAAAACTTTCTATATGTTGATATGTAAATATAATTGTAGATGTGTTCCTCCCTTTAAATCACCCATTATGAATAAGTGCTTTTGTTTTCCATCTTCCTGTGGGATATATCAGGTCAAAGGTCAGGCTCAGCCTCAAAATGTCCTCTTAAAATCCTGTCTCTCCTTCCTCTAAAAGCAGGTGCATGAAATAAAGCAGCAGGCAGTCAAAGTTGAAATTACATTTGTGTGTCCTAAATCATGGCATTCAGTATTGAAGAGAAAGAAGAAAGCACAGATGTCTTTTCACCAAAGGACCTATCTCCGTGGAAAAAAAGGGGCGGAGGGGGGAACAGGAAATCACAGAGACATACCACATTCCTTTTTGTTCCGACTGAGTACTTCCACAGACCTTCTTTGTATCAGACAGAATGGAGACCAGACTCTCACAAGTGTTTCAGCCAAGATTAGGGCTGCGACTTTTCAGACTCTACATTCACCCTGCTCTCCTCAAACTACCAAAATATTAGCATCATTTCATATTTGAGCAATACAAATCTCATTTTCTAGGCAAGCAGGACAAGTTTTAGGACATTAAGAGAGAATGAGGGAAACACTGATGGGACACGCAGGTGGGCACCTTTGGGCCATCCCATTTGAAAACATTCCCAGTGCCTAGCACCTTCATACATATTAATTTTCAACACACTCACACATGTTCTCAAATCAGCTCAACCACTTCCCTAAAATGAACATCTGATCAACTTTTAAGGGAAGCTCTTAAGCTCTAGAAAAGTAATTTGAACATTAAGATTGAATTGTGTTGAATACCTGCATTTTTTCTGCCTTCAAATGTAAAAATCTGGGATATTTCCTCAATTGTGTTTCTGGTTTGTGTTTTATTTTAGTTATTTATATTTCAAATATATATTTTGCTTTTTATAAAAAAATACAGAAAAACAAAATGAAAGTAATATTCACACGTAATACTTCATTTTCAAAGAAAGTTCCACTGCCACCCCACCCCAAGCCCATTTCCCAAGGTTTGATTATTAACATTTGGTCCTCTTTTTCTAGATATTTTTATTTTTTGCTTATAAGTTTATGTGAATATGTGGAAGGGTGCATATGCACATATTAATAAATATTCGTATTTATATATACTTCACAAAATTTGTTCATATTTAAACTGAAATTTGCTTTTTCTTTACCAAAATATCACAAACCTACTTTCATAGAAAACTATACACCTACCCATTTAAAAGGTGCATCATATTCCATCATGTTTTAAAACATTGTCCTATTGATTGCTTGATTCCAAATCTTGCTATTACAAATCCTTGTCTGTTTATAGACAGATGATCTTTGTGCACAGGAACTTGTCACTCTAGCAAAGAGTCCCAAAACAGAAACTGTTTGAGGGATTGTACATTTAAAAATTTGTGTGGGTTCTCCCTAATTGTCTTCATTCATTGCCAGCAGGAGTGGATAAGAGTACTTTCCCTGTGGTTTGGTAATCTCATTTATTTAAACTTAACATCTAATCATATGCTACATAGCATTTTGTATTGTATTTTTTTTAATTGCCTATTCAAATTCTGCATCTTATTTGTAAAGGGCTGTCTTTCTATTATTGTTTTATAAGAACTTTTCTTTCGTTCTGGGTCATAACTCTTGATTTGCTAAAAATGTAAATATCTTCTGAGTCTGTTCTTTGTCTTTTTACTTTATTTCTGTTGTATTTTATCATGTAGAGAATGTTTAATATGATGACTTTAAACATATTGAGTTTCTATGCTATATTTCCTGGGGTTTGTGGTTTAATATCTCACTCAGGAAGGCTTTCCTTAATAAAAGATATTTTCCATTTTAAAAAATAGCGTTTTTTTAATTCATCTGTTGTATGCCTGTATGCATGTATATATGTGTTATATGAGTTAGGCACATGCCAAATCTACTTTATTCCAAATGCATTACTAATTTTCTCAGAACTCTAAACTAAATATTCCATGGTCCCATTTGTTTGTAGTGTACACACACTACAGATTAAATTCTAAATGCAATGGGGAAATGTTTATATTAAATGAGGATTAATTACTATATTTATAATGTTAAGTTTTCCCATCCAAGATTGTGATAGGTTTCTATTAACTCAATTCTTACTTATGATTGCCAATTATTATAGTCTCTCTTATCTAGATGTTGTAATTTTTAAATTATTCCCAAGAATTTCACATTTTTTTTGTTATTTGACAGGAATTTCTTTAAGTTTTGATTTTTATCTGGTATGGTTAGTATATTAAAATGTTATTGACTTTTGAAGTAGCTTTCTTTCATTGAGTTGCCTTATTTAAATTATTAATTCTAACCATTGCTAATCATTTTTTTTCTTTAACTTGGCAAGTGAGATTATCATTGGCAAATGAATAATAGTTATTTATATGTCCTCAATGTTTTTACTGTTATTTCTTTTTTTCTTTGCATTAGTTAGAATATTTGAAACAATATTGAATGATAAAGGTGATAGCAGACTGCCGAACTTTTTCCCTAGCACTAATAGGAATGCTTTGAGTGGGAAGGTAGAATGATGTAGAGAACAGACTTTGAAGTCTGACTGTGTAGCAGTTTGATATAGTTTATGAATTCCAAAAAGAGATATTGGATTATGTTTGTAAACTGGTCTTTTCCTCTGGGTATATTAGAGTGTATCGGATTCAGAGGTTTCAATTTTATGTGATTAAATAATGATTAAGGCTTTGATTGGGCCACATCAGTAGAGAAAACGATGAGGCACAGGAGTTAGCTGGAGTTTTGATCCTGGAGCCTGGGAAGTAAACACACAGAGAAGCAGATACATGAGGAAGGAGAGAAGCACCCATTAAACACAGGCAGAGGCCTCGGGGAGAGAGACAGAGCTGTTCACCTGACATTCTAAAGCTAGCCTTGTGGAGAAAGCAGAGCAGCTGAGCCTAGAGAGGAATATGCACCGGGAAGAGAGGAACCCAGGAAGCTAAACCCTCGCAGATGTCAGCAGCGATCTTGCTCCAACACGTGGCAATAGACTTTGGTGAGGAAAGTAACTTATGCTTTATGGCCTGGTAACTGTAGGCTTCTACCCCAGATAAATGCCCTTTATAAAAACCAACTGATTTCTGGTAGTTTGCATCAGCACCCCTTTGGCCGACTAATACAGTCTGCCTAGTTTTAAACACATCCCCACCTCTTCTTCTGTGACAATGAGCAAGTTACCTATTCCCTCTGACATTCAATGTCTTGTCCCTAAAATGGATTTCTGATTAATATATCATATTTAGGATGGTTCCTAAGTAAATTCTTTATTTAGAGAATAAATGCATTTCAGGATCTGCAGAAGTTTATCAAAACATTATCAGGAGCATTTACTGACATAATCATGCCACTCTTCCCTTTTTGAATGCTTCTGCTTTAATATATCTGAACTGTTTACAAAAGTTATATAAGTTTGACATAGACTTTATTCTCTCAGGATATTTGTTAACTTCAGTCCCAGTATCTCTGCTAAAAGTGTTGCAATAAGCATACCATAGAACAAGAAAGTGCCACTAAGAAGTCCAGAGTATGCTATCTTTTTTCTGGAACATAATATTCTGGCAAACAGATGAAAATTTCACCCGCCCTTGAAGACTATAGTTTATTTGTTTGGGCATTGATTCATCAAATGTTACTGATTACCTGTTGGATGCCAGACATGCTACCATATACTGTGTATTTGTACCCATATGTCCTTTGCTTCACAATACAGAAAGGGAACCACATCTATAAACAGATAAATTACAATTTTTGGTCCCAAAGGGCTAAATAAGAATATGAGCAAAGTACTGTGGGAAACGAAAGGATCAACCCTGCCTGGGTGAAAAGGAGAAAATTTTTCTGTAGATTTGGAGAAGACAGGAAAGGCATCTAGGAAGAGAACATGTGTTGAGTCAGAGAATTGCGAAGAGACAGCAGTGAGAGTGTCAGTGTGGCTGGGAGAACTGTAGACAATGTCAGAATCCAGACTGGTAGGTTCAGCTAACATGTCAAGAACCTTCTAAGATAAAACAAGGAGTCAATTTTATAACATATATAATAGGAAGCCAACAGAAGTTTCTAAGTCATGGAGAAGAGTATTATTTTGTGATATTAGAAATTACCAGGCACAAAACTTCTTGCATACACAATTTAGCTCTTCTTTCTCCCAAAACTGCCTTGTTTTTTATGGGGTACATAATTCAACCAACCACAGAGGTAAATGAGTTTGTTGGATGGCAGTACCTGCTGAATACTTTGGAAAATCTCTGGTCACATAAATGGTTCCCATACGAATCAGACTTATCTATTTTTTGTGATTTTCCCCAAAGTTTTCACAGTTATTACTAGAAACCAGCCTAAAATGGAAGATGCACATTAAATAATCTAATATTTTCATTCTGAGTGAAAAGCCAAACCCTATGAAAACAACTGGAAAACAACACATATGCAAACCTGTAAGTGAAGTTTTGTGAATATATTTGCCAAAATCCTATATTAAATGTTTGCAAAGTGAGGAGAATAGTATATTGAAAGACTAGCATAAATGTAAAACCAGATAGGGATACAAAGATGACTCAACATTAGCAAATCTAGTAAAAAGCAACATACTACAAGAAAAAAATATTTTAATTAAATGAGCCTTTTAAAATATGAAGCAATGATATTTGGTAAAATTTGACACATTTTTATTTTTATTTATTTATTTATTTTTAAAGATTTATTTATTTTATTACATATCTCCCCTCCCCCCTGCTGCGGCAACGCGCCGAGAGTGGACACTGCGCAGGCACGGCTTTCCTCACTTGTGGGCGGTCTCTGCGTCCGTTCACGGCCGGCTTTCAGTTCGCGGGTGGCTGGCTGCGCTCCATCTGCGGGCGACCTGCCCTGCCCATGGCGGCTCTTGCCATGTCCGTGGCAGCTTCTTGCCCTGCCCACGGCGGCTCCGGCCCGCCCATGGCAGCTTGCCATTCTCAAGGTGGTCTGCCCGCTAGGAGAGGTCCCCGGGAATCGAACCCGGGGCCTCCCATGTGGTATGCCGGCGCCCTATCCACTGGGCTATCGAGCCGGCCCCACATTTTTAAATATAAAAAGCTCACAATAAACTAGGGGTTAAAACAAACTTCCTTAACTTGGTAAAATATATCTATGAAAAAATGAGAATAATATTTAATTGGTTAAACAGTAGTGGCACTGCTTTTAAAGCAAGGGAAAAAAGATGTTCACTGTTACCATTATTATTAAATAGTATCCTGAATTCCTAGTCAATAATAGAGACAAGAATAAAAGGGCAATAAATATTATTTTAAAAATAGTATTGTTATTTGGAGCTTGTACGACTCTCAGAACATACTATAAAAAAAATTGAGAACTTATAAGAGACTTCTATAAAGCCTGCTAAAAAATAAAGCTCTCAAAATTAAGAGCTACCCTATTTGCTGTAAATAAAATTATAAACTTATTTTTAAAATAGCCCACTCATTAGAGTAACATATATTTTTTAAAATGCCAAATATCTATTATGAGAGAAAATATTATTAAGCAATGTAAATAAAGACCTGGAGAAATAAACCTAAAATCCAATTTTAAAAAAACACCACCACCCGTTTATTCTACTTTAAGCCAGTGTTTATAAGGAAATTTCAAAGTACCAACCAGAGTATTTGGGAGGAAATATAACAAGCGAACTCTAAACTTCACCATGAAAAATAAATGCAAAAGAATAACCAAGAAAATGAGGAGCGTTTTTCTCTAACAGACTACATAATTACTATAAAGCTCAAGAATTTGGTACTAGAACAAAAACAGACAAATACATCAGTTGGAAAAGGACAGAATCCAGAAATGAACCCTTGTATAAATAGGGATTAAGTATATCATAATGGTGTCATTTCATATCAATGGTAAAAGATAAACTATTGAGAAAATTTCCTATCCATTTTGAATACATTAAAACTAAAGCACTCCTCATACCAAATACAAAAAATAAGTTTCTGGTAGATTAATTATCTAAATAGGGTGATATTATAAAAGGACTAGAAGAAATATAGAATGACTTTTAAAAATAATCTCAAAATAGAAAAGATGTTTTAAAGAAAATTCTTTGTGGAAAGATAAACAAATGATTTTTTTAAAATATATTTTGTTATAGATATGAAAAAGCACCCCCCCAAAAAAATACCAACAAATTATTAAAGTGGTCATCTCTGGGGTATGGGCATAAGAGTAATGGATTCTTTCCTTTATTTTTCCTTTTATTTTTCAAACAATATGCATAATTTTATAATTCAAATAACAATTAAAATGAAAACATTAAAAGAATAAATTTATTGTAGGGTTCTTATAAAATTGTTTTTAAAGAAATCAAGGATATAATAGTAACACAATCATTAGTGTAATTATTGTAAAACTATTATTAATGACCTTTTATGTATTGTAAGTTATAATAGATCCTCACCTTATATAGAGAATATGTTTTAAAAAATTCACCCTGAATAGAAAAATATTGTACTGTGCCTGTGAATGGTGGTTAATTAGTAGCAATCAAGAGAGCTATTAAATAAGAGAGAGATTAGCTCTTATTAGGGCCCTAAAGCTCTATTGTGTTAATAAGAGATATTAGTGTATATTAAAGGCTCTCTCATGATTTTATCTGAGATGGGAAAATGCAACTTGGAGTCTTAAAAATGGAAATTGTGCAGAAAAGATTATATGGTGTATGCCTACAGCAATGATTATCAACCCCACGGTATTTTAAAATGATGACCCCTAAAGAGTTTCCTGTAATAATAGGTAGAAAATAATAATCTTATAGATAAAAGGAAGAAAGGAGAAACTACAGGAGAGAGGGTGATGGAGACTAAGTTACAGCAGTAGATAGGTGATAACACTTAGCAAATTGCTATTGAGACTTGCTTTCACATTTAAGTTACAACTCACATCATGTTCTGTTGTCTCCAACATATGCTCAATGGCAGTCCACCTGGAACCCACCACCTCCATGTTAAAGTCACCTGGCACAGATTCACACCAATGGCAAACATGTCCATTTACTTCATTCTGCTATTTTCTAGTCCCAGCTCCTATACAGGGCACCAAGTTTTATATCAGGCTTTCAAATAACAGCGTTGAGATTTCAATTCCTGATTAATTACTGCAGTGCTCTGGGCACTTAACTTTCTGTCTCCAGAATTTCAAACAGTGAAAAAAGTTTTGGCTGTAGAAATATATACATATCATAAGAAAAGCAAGTAGAATCCCACTATGCCTTAGAGACTGTCATATCTTCCTATCTGCTATGACAAATACCACACAACAGGCTGGCTTAAACAACAGGAATTTATTGGTTCACGAATTCAGAGACAAGAAGTCCATTCAAGACATGGACTTCCTCCACAGGTCTGTTGCTTTTGGCTGGCCAGCAATCCTTGGGTTCCATCACATTGTACTATCCTCTCCTTTCTCTTTCAGATTCCGTTGACTTTGGGTTTCCCCCTCCTCCAAGTAGCTTTCTCTTACTATTTCTGAATTTCTTCTCTTTAGAAAGGACTCCAGTAATCTGGATTAACACGCAACCTCATTCAGTTGGGCCACACCTTAACTACAAATAACAACTTTAAGAGATTCAATTTCCAATGAATTCACACCCCAGAGATGGGATTAAGATCAAGGAAATGTTGTTTGCCTTGTTTTTTATGGGGTACATAATTCAACCAACCACAGAGGTAAATGAATTTGTTGGATGGCAGCACCTGCTGAATCCTTTGGAAAATCTCTGGTCACATAAATGGTTCCCATACGAATCAGACTTATCTATTTTTTGTGATTTTCCCCAAAGTTTTTACAGTTATTACTAGAAACCAGTCTAAAAAGGAAGATGCATCTTAAATAATCTAATAGCTTCTTCTACGCTAAAGCTTGCCTGGAAGACACATTAAAGGCTACCACTTCACATTGTTTCATTTGATGCTCATGATTATTTTTAAAACTTGAAAAATAAATTCAATCATTTGTAAAAAAAAAAACTTTGTGTCAATTTTCTTTTGTGAAATGATAGCTTGGAGGTGAAGCACTCAATTGCCCCAAGAAAATTATTAACTAGTGTTTGTGATAAAGAAATACATACCCACATTAGAATTCTCCAATTGAATGTTGAATGTACTAATAACCTGTTTTCTGTCAAGTTTTCATATTTATTTATTTATTTATTTATTTATTTATTTATTTATTTATTTATTTATTTATAGGCGGTACCACAACCTGGGACCTCATAGATGGGAAGCAGGTGTGCAACTACTGAGCTACACCTCTTCCCCTACATTAATTTATTTTAATTTTATTTTTTGGTTTCTCTTTCAAAGAAAGAAAGAGCAAAAGAAAAGTATGCCTGATCCTGGTTCAACTACAAAAAAAAAAAGTATGCCTGAACCAATTCACAGAATTGGCCAAAATTTGGGGAGGATTAAAAGGGAAAGGAGCAATCATTAATTGTGACTAAGAAGAGTTTTCTTGAGCTGTGTTGAGTTTGTTTCTCATTTCAGAGTCTTTAAGCTTGTTGGCATCAACTTTGTCCCTTAAAATATAGACATTAAACCAGCCTGTCCAGTTTAAAGTCTACTAGATGCAACCCAGACACGTCTGTCATCTCTTTGCCTCTCCGGGGTTGGCACTGAAATCTGGATTGAAATGACTGGTCTCTCGCATGACTGAATTGGTGTCAGGAAAATGGATCTGGATCTCAGAATGCACCTTTAAATAAATAAACATTGCAGTAGTTGTGAGCCAAGAGTAAGATATTGGAAGATGAAGTGCAGCACAGGTTGCATTTCAATTTAAAAGAGCTGTCAAACCGGGCATTGAGTCTATACAGTACTGAGTTCAAAAAAATGTCCCTTGCTGTAAATCACTCAGGAATAACAAGAAGAATCTTCCTTACATAGATCCCTATAAGCTGCAGAACTCAAAAAAAAAAAAAAGAAATGTTGGCTTTAAAAACACATTCCCCTCCTTCACACAGTTTCAATCAGGTAATATGTTTTATTCCAGAGCTTTTATCTTCATAATATTGCCCTGTGTGCAATTTCTTAGCTGGGGTAACACAACAGATATAAACAAATATTTTTAAAAATTAACAACAAAAAAACCCCTACTATTTTATCTTTGCTGAAAATCAATTTTTAATTTAGTAGAATAGTATTTTGCCTTCTTATCTAAGTTTTCTTTAAAACATCACATGCTTTGCAAAAATGAGAATTGTGCTGTTTCAGCACTTGGGACTTGTACCTTTGGTACATGAAAACAGTGGAGCTGTCCACACACCTAGTAATAAAGATGACCAGCTATTCTCCTCATTACTATAGAGATGACACATAAGTTTCCATCCTTTCACTTGCAGAACCTTCATTGGGTTGTAATTTTAGGGTAGCTATTTTTTCTAAGAATTCCAGAATCAATCCAGAAATGTGTACTACAAAAGAATATAAGGCCCAATGTACATAAAAATTGTATGCAGAAAAAAGGCTAACATATACTGTGAGGGCCACCCAGAATTTTTTCAATCATAACTCATGTGCACTTAATTCTGCCATACACCCTCAACGAAATTAGCTGTGGCATTTTTTAATCCCACTCTTTAAGAAAATCTCAAACTCTTAGTATTGGCACAGATTTTAGAAGTTAATCTGAATCTCACCAATTCCCTCTAAACCAGGGTTTCTCATTGGCTCCACCATGACATTTTGAGCCTGACAACTCTATGTTGTGAGAGAATTTTAGGGGTGTTATAAGGTATTTAGCAGCATCCCTGGCTCTGCTCACTCCATGCCCATAGCATCCTCCCTCACCAATTGCAAAATCAAAAATATCTCCAGACATTGCCAAATGTCCCCTGGGGGAGCAAAATCTCCTCTGTTTGAGAATGACTGCTATCAACCTTCCCCAAGTCATTTTCAACCAGAATCTGCTTGAACACATCTAGTGATGGGGAAATTGCTATTTAAGTGAGGGTTCCAATTAAACATTTATAGCTTTAAACTTCACTCAGATCAAGATGACCAGCATGTCATTTGGATCACTGCCCTTCTTTATTCTACATGCTCCACTTTCGCCTAAAACAAACCACTCATCTTGCAAGACTCAGATCAAGATTGCATCTTCATGAAGGCTTTCCTGATCTCTCTTCAAATGTGTAAGTCACCATTGTCTGCCAAATGTGTGCACTGAATCCATTTCTCCATTCATTTCTTTATTTTTCCTCCCTCTCTCTTTCCTTCAATTTATTCAAAAAATATCAAACAAACTGCTACCACATGCCAGGCATTCTTTTAGACTCTGGTATTACAACAGAAAACAAAATAGACCAAAAAAAAAACCAACCCAAAACCCTTCTCTTATGGAATTTATAAGATGGAAATGGACAATTAATAAGATAACTTCTAATCAGAAAAAAAAATAGAAAGTGGAAGAATTGAAATTTTATAGAGAATTATCAAGATATGACTGAGCAGTTGCCATTTGAGAAAAGATGAGGAGAAAAAGGAGGTGAGAGATTTAGTCACGTGGTTATCTGATGGCAAAGCATGACAGGATGAAGGAACAGCAAAGTGACCTATAAGACTTCACCGTGTTTTGTTCTTTACCATTCTTTTCCCCTTCTTGATACTTAAGGAGAGACAAAACTATTTGGTCTCATTACTAACACAGTGCTTGACTGCTAGGTGCTTAATATATTTTTTTCACTGGG
>PVKH010039742.1:0-11153 GCA_004027955.1 Chaetophractus vellerosus | reverse complement strand
GTTTTGCTAGACTGGATCCTGTGCTGGAGGAGAAAAAAAATTGTTCCAAAAGACATTTTGGGGTCGTTTCACAAAATGGGGATATAGATGGTAGATTAGGAAAACAATGTTCTATATTATATTGTGTTGCTAACTGTACTGTGATGATGTAAGAGAATATCCCTATCCTTAGGAAATGAACACTGAAGCATTTAGCTAAGGACCATGATGCATGCAACTTACCATCAAATGGTTTAGAAAAAAATAATGTTGTATCTTTGTGTATGAAAGAGAGAACAAATAAGTAAGCAAATGGGAAGAATGTTAACAGTAGGTGAATCTAAGTAAAGGAAACATGTTATTTTTATTTACTTCTTGCATGTTTTTCTATAAGTATGAAATTATTTCCAAATAAAGTTTTTAAAAATCATGGGCTTAAAGGTATAATAAAGGCAGATTTTCAAAATATGTTCTATTATAATTTTTCAATCACAAATCCAGTAGCATATATTCCAGATGGCCTTAAATCATCAAGTAAATATCTAGCATCCCTATTTAAGAAATACATATTTCTGGATATTTATATAAAGGATAATTATAATGTAACCCCAAGCTTAGTATATTATAGGATAATACCTAAACCACCCCCCCAGCATGGCTTGTGCGTATTGCATTATGTATATTATTGTATAAGCTTTAAAGATCATGGTAAAATCCAGAACAGGGGTTCTTAACCAGGGGTCCACGGACCCCAAGGATTTCAGGGAGTCTAGGACCTTGAATTGAAAAAAATCAACCCATTATCTTTTTTTTTCTCTGACCTCTGACTGAAATCTAGCATTTCCTTCACTTATGAATATATGCAGTAAATTACAGTAGTATTTATTTTGTACCACATTGCAGTTGTTGCATATCTTGAAAAATCACTTATGCTCATCCATACTTCGAAATTACGGTAGTTGTTAGACCTGATGTTAGCTGAGTGTCCTAAAACTATCTGCCGCTACATTCTGAGAAAGGGTCCGTGGTTTTCACCTGACTGGCAAAGGGGCTCTCGGAACAAAAATGGTTAAGAACTCCTGATCTAGAGTAAGTATATCACTTACTCTATGGGTTTTTATATTATTTTTTCTAATAAAAATCATCAGTTGTACCACTGATATTTCCCTTTGTCTTTCAATTTTCTTTCTTTTCTTACATCCTTATTAATTATTACTATCCCAGTCTAATGGCTAATTTAAATATATATATATTTATATAGAATATAATTATATAGATATTTATGTAGAACATATATATATGTATATTCTATGCACAAAACAAAGGTTGTGATTTGATGGAGTTGGCCTCTCCCTTCTCCATGTAGTTCAAATATCCCCAACTTCCCTCTCTCTGATGAATGGGATTCTTCCTTTGTGAGACTGAATTGGGGATGACCCTAAGCACCGTGCTTGTATAATCCCTGTAGGTGGCAGTGTCTGCCAGGGCTTTTGTGTGACACAACTTTCCCCACCTAGCTTTCTGGTTTCTATTTTAGACTGTTGTCCTCAACAGTTAGGAAAACCTGCAGAGGCTATGAATGTATGAAACAAAGAAGCAGAGAAATGGACAAGTTCAGGTAGAGCTTGAAACTAAAGAGAAGACAAACATGGAGAAAGCTTACTGGTTGAGGTGTGTCCTCATTGTTGCAGTCCAAGTTAAAAAGAGTAGCAACGGAGTATTTTGCAGACCTCAAACCTGTCTGAGTCTGGACTGAGCCTCTTCATGAGCCTCCAAAATCCATGTGGCTATAATTTGGAAGATAATTCTGCAGTAATTGTATTGAAGTGGGAATGACAGGGAATATTCTCTTTCTTACTCAAGGAACCAAGGTTATGTCAATAGCTTTCCGGGGCCAATTTTTTTTTTTTTTTCCCTTGGAAAACTCTCCTAAGGATGAAAATGGAAGAAGAGAAAATAAAGCCGTAGTTTGGGGGAAATGTTAAAATATTTTATATAGAATTCTATTGGAGTGATATGAGAATTTGTATAAATTCTGTCAAAGCTTTGAAATAATTTTGAAGGTTGATCAGTAAATCATTTAAAAATCTCTGAGGGGAAAATACTGTGTGCCCTAAAGTACAAGCATTGATGGCCGTCAACCAGGACATTATAGTCTAACTAAGGAGCTGAGACATGATAACTCAATAATTATGTGGTAATAAACAAAGAGCAGTGTAAAAGATGCCACATGGCAGATATCACATGAAGGATATGGATGGCAAGTGCTGTGGAAGTCCTGAGAAGGAGAAATTACTAGCTTGGGATCCAGGATTCCAAAAGGAACTTGGCCTTGAAGGATGAAGAGAATTGGGATTATTGAAGAGAAAGATTTAAGGTGTTGGGCTTGAGGAATTGGGAGTGGCTTGTTCTCACGATGGCCTGTGTCTGGGAGTGGAAAGTGTGGTGGAACGGGAGTGTGGAGCCGCACTGATATTTTGCCATGAGAAATTATTCTTGGACCTTGAGTACCTGATTCATGAGTTCGGCTAGATCATGTAGGGAGTCATTTAAAATATTTTTGCAGGGAAGTGATATGGTGAATGGGAGCTTTTTTGAAAGGAAGATTAATCCGGCTGTAGAGTGTTTGTATATTTGCTGCTTTCTCTGCCATTAGGTAATAAATGGATTTCTAAAAGTTACATAGCTAGCCTCTCGCTTGTTTGGTATCCGGGTTGATTTTAATTATACTTAAATCAACCTATAATAAATTAGTGTCTTCCTGCCAAGAGTGTCTCTAAATTCCCTTGATAGAATGATCCATTGCCTGAGTGTCCTTATATAGCTGTAAAGTTCTTTCATATTATTTAACCTGAGTTCTCCCCAAAGCAGCTTAAGCATATTACTTTCTGAACTCTATCCACTAATGAGATAAATTGGTCAATGTTCCTTTTCCACATGCTCCATTACATATTTATAGAAAAATCTCATCTCTTATTTCTGCTTCCCATAGTGGATTAATATTCATTCTCTCTCTCTCTCTCTCTCTCTCTCTCTCTCTTCTCTCCCTCCCTCTCTCAATGCTCTTTCCATGCTCATATCTCTTAGTTTAATCCTCAACCTTATATTGGATGATATTAAATGTAGCCAGGCTTATGAAGAAGGAAACAATGCATACTTTCTGTCATTTTGCTTTTTATTTCTTTTTCATGGAATTCTGTTGCAGGGATAAAGATGATAATTAAGAGCAAGCAGCAAACAGTCTGGTGAATGTGTCACTGACATGCTACATATTCTTTGTAGGCTCTGGTTTGGGGATTCACTTCATGTTTATTCCTGCATTCTTGATTTTGTTCACTCTATTCTACCTGGCTTCCTTTAATTCCATACCTGTAAAATCCAACCCTACCTGAACTTCTTTCATATTTTAAATATTTCTAGATTTTTATATTATTAAATTTATATATTAACTGATCTGGTAAGATTTTAGGAGAAAAGAGTTTTAAGGTATTTCTTAATGGAGTTATTTAAAATCCTTGCTTTTTTAAGCTTAATCACTTTTCATGGTCAATTTAAATCCTACCTTTCTTGGGAAGCTTTCTACAATATTCCTATCCCATGCTGACCACTCTTTTTTCTGAAACTCTTGGTTAATGTAGTCAGTGTCACACGGTCTAACTCTTACTAGTTGCCATTAAACACGTCTTGATATGCCTCCCCATTTAGATTGTAATTTATTTATAGATAGGTTCAATACTGTGTATTTATCCCTTCCATTCTGCCTACACCTTGCATTAATAATGCAGAGAGGGGACCAGTCCATCTCTGATTTACATTTGCTTATCATAGAAGGAGGTGAAATTATATATGTGGTGCAACAGAGTAGTGTATGATTTTTTTCAGTTAACTTACTGTATTAGTCAGCCAAAGAAGTGCCTTCGGAAAATATACCAATAATTGGTTGATCTTTATAAAGGGTATTTATTTGGGGTAGAAGCTTACAGTTGCCAGGTCACAAAGCATAAAGTTCTTCCCTCACCAAAGTCCACGTGTTGGAGCAAGACAGCTGTCGACATCTCCAGGGTTCAGGCTTCTGGGTTCCTCTGTTCCCGGGGCTGCGTTTCTCTCTGGGCTTAGCTTCTGTTTCCTCCACAAGTTCAGCTGTAGACCATGAGGCTCTCTATGCTTTGCGTCTCTCCACAAGGCCAGCTGTAGACTATCAGGCGAACGGCTCACTTGTCTTCTCCTGGGGCGCTCCTCTTCAACATCAGAACTGCTTTTCAAAAATCTGCTTCTCAAATCTTTTGCCTTGCTTTTGACACTTGAGACCACACCCACCGAGTGGCGGGGCTCAACACCCTACTGACACAGCCCAGTCAACGCCCT
This sequence comes from Chaetophractus vellerosus, assembly GCA_004027955.1. Lineage (NCBI taxonomy): Eukaryota > Metazoa > Chordata > Mammalia > Cingulata > Chlamyphoridae > Chaetophractus > Chaetophractus vellerosus. Next base: position 6,809 of record PVKH010039742.1, on the reverse strand, counting down.
AATCATAACCCAATCATGCCCAGATGAACAGATCAGTTTACAAGCAGGATTCAATTTATATTTTTGGAATTCATAATCAGATAAAACTGTCAAACCATTACACTTACCAAAATCAAAGATTGCAAAAATAAATTATACAGTACTCGAGTCAGAGCCTGCTCGTGTGTTCATGTGTTGGTTGCACATTTAAAAATTTGTGATCAACATTTAAAAATCAGGAGCTTCCACATAAACGTCAGGATCTGTACTCTATGTCAAAAACAAAATACAAAAAAAAAAAAAAAACTCAGAATCTCTGACAAAGCCTTCTACATTCCTGCAGGAGAGTGATCAAGTGGAAATTAGTAGCCCCTGCTGCCTTCAGGTCAGAAGGCTCTCTTCTGTGTGCAACAGCCCGGTTTCTCCCCACTCCCGTTTGAAAGGACTGCCTGACCTCTCTAGCACCTGAGTTTGTGACTATTATCCTAAGTGCTTCAATAAATATGGAGTGTCCTGGATCATCTCAGAGTCCCTTCAGGTTGCCTAAGGATATCGAGAAACATCCTGAAGTTGGTACTTTCGTGGCTATCAGAATTCAGGAGTAAGAAGAATCAGGTGGTCAGCTTGTGAAAAAGGAAGGTTCCTTGATTCCATGCTGAGGGTTTCTGAATCAGCAGGTCTGGGAAATCTGCACTTTGGAAACACAACACTGGTGCTGGTGATGCATATAGTATTTGGACACATTTAATGAAAAAATCTTGCACCTCTTGGGCCATAAAGTGTCTGATATTTTGCCATGATAAATAATTCTTGGATGGATATTGTTTTAGTTTGCTAAAGGCTGCCAATGCAGTATAGCAGAAATGGTTGGCTTTTATATTGGGAATGTTTTAGGTTAAAGGCTGACAGTCCTGAGGCTAAGAAAAATGTCCACATCAAGGCATCAGGCGAAGCACTGTCCCTGAAACTCGGCGATCCTGGACTCCTGCCACATGGCAGGGCACATGGCAGCACTGCTGGTCCCTGCCTCCTCCTCCAGGTCACATTGCTTTCAGCTTCTTACTCTCCATGGGCCTCTTTCCATGCCTCTGTGCTCTGCTGATTCCAGCCTCTGGCCTCCAGGACCTCCCTCTCTGTGTCCCTGCCAGTCTCTTTCTCTTTTTCTATGGCTTTTTAGTCCTCTGTTTATAAAGAACTCCAGTAAAAGGATTAAGGCCCACTGTGATGGTTAGGCTAATGTGTCAACTGGCCAGGTAATTGTGTCCAGGTATTAGGTCCAGCAAGCACTGGGCTAATTGTAATAAAGAGCATTTATGGACTTCGATCACCAGTGAGTTTACTGCATGGATGGCCAATTACATGTGCATCAATCAGGGAAATTGGATCAAGAATGGATGACGCTTTTATCCAATCAGTTGACTGCCGTAAAAGGGGAAGTGATTTCAACATTCAGAGAGAATTTCCCAGTTTGTCTTTGGACAGCCAACTTCTCCCAGAAACTCATCAAGGACCTTTCATCGGCCTTTCATCAGAGCCCCTGGCTTGCAGCCTCCCTGCCGAACCTGGACTTGTGCATCCTCATGGTCACGTGAGAGACTCATAAAATCTTATACTATTGACAGATATCTCCTGTTGATACTGTTTCCCAAGAGAACCCTGATTAATACACCCACCCTGGGTCATGCCCTACTGGAGTGATTGAATCAAAAGGAAGGTCCCTTAACTGAATCTATTCAAAAGGTCCCATCTACAATAGGTTTTACACCCACAGGAATGGATTAGCTTTAAAAATATGATCTCCTGGGGTCCACCCAGCTTCAAACTGTTACAGATATCCTTTTAATTCATTTAAAAAGAAAAAAAAGTCTCAGTGCACTAGCCAATTAGATTTAGGAGAGTTAATATGTATTTGGAATAGGAAAAGAAATTATCAGTCTTGTTTCTTCTAAAACCAACCTATTGCTTAAACTAAATATACTCATAAATAAAACATTAAGCTCCCCTCCCCATTAACTATCATTTAACAAAGTTAAACTTGGAAAATATTATGCTCTTTCTTTGATGACTCTTTTCTGTTGTTTTGGAAGAGTGTCTTATGAAATGTTTTGTTAGTATAGATAAAATAGAGTGTATGACTGATCTAATAAGGATGACATTAAAAATTTCCAGTTACATCTGTAACTCCATAGCCACCACCACTTGGTATTTGTGTCAAAACAAATGTTAGTGAGGTTTAATATGTTCACCAGGTCATTACTGATGGCACTTTTTTCCTCTTTTTTAAAAACATGTTATCACGGGCAAGCTACTAATTCATTTACTTGGATATTAAAATACAACTTTTTCATCTGTCTGTAATACCTTTGTCCTAACTCAGATGAGGAAAGTAAATCCTATAACTGTCTGCTGAATGTCCTTGTGGGAAACTAATGAATATCTTGGATTAATGATATGACAGTCATTTTCCTACTAGGAATAACATTAGTTCAGGTACATTTGATAGCCTACGTAGTGACTTTATTTCTTCTCCTATGACTTTGAGAACTTTATACATTTACAAAATGGACTCTGTACATTTTATCTTCACCTCTCAACTTGGCACATTTCATCTGAGTTCTTTAGCTGGCATTTCCAAGAACCATCCCAGTCGAGGAATCAGACGTTTATGGCTCACATTCTACGTTATTAAACACATGTATCACTTTGGTTTTATGATCAGCTAATGAGATTAGTGTTCCTGTTCTTCAGAAGGTTCTTCTTTGGGGACCTTCCGAGTGTGGAGAAGGATGGAAGAAGAAAATAAGATTGCTTCAAGCCTAATAATCATAGCGCAGCTCAACCCACAAGGTGACCATTGTAAAAGGTTTAAGTACACTTTAAGAAAGAATATGTAAAATTGCCAATATTATTTTAATTATGACCAAAGGTTAAATTCTATATAAAGTTAAAACCAACTGAGAAGGAATAATAAGTAAAAGGTGTAAGAAGGGGAATGGAAATAAGGGGTTTCACCTTTAAGGAACTATCAGAGAGCAGTGAGAGGCAATACTTAGCATTCTAATTCTATTCCCATAGATTTTCCTCAACTCTTTGTTATATATCGTCTTTTTCTAAACACAAATAACATTTAAGATTTAGTATTAACGGGTTACAAATGGGTCATTGAATTACTTTTTCACCCTTGCTCTAACCGTCAGTGGTTCAAAAAAGGTAGGGAATCACTTTCTTACAGTTTTTTTTTTTTCTTGTTTGCATTGTTTCTACTTTGGACAAAATCTTACAATCTTGAAAAATGGGATGATTGAATTATATCTCCAATTTATCTCTCAACTCATCAAAATTAATAGATTTCTTACATGTGATAGTGTTTCCAAAGTCTACACATTTGCACAATTGTTTTAATGTTCCAAATGAATTTATTAACTAAGCATGATACACGAAGATGATCATATGGGTTGTAGACATTAAAAGCTGAGGAAAACAAGTGATTCTAAGTGTGATTGCCCTTAATTTTCATGAAAATGATTAATGGGCTTTAAGTTAAAGGCTGCATCAATGTTTTTTATTGACAGCTTTTGTTTAGAAAAATTAAAGGTTTAGTTTGGTTTAAAATTAAATCAATCCAATCAAGCAATCCAAAGTAACATTAAAAAATAGAATATCTTATTATACCTCTGAGGTGAAATTGTACATTTTGAATCTAGGAATTTTAAGTTTAATGTAACAACCATGATTTTAGAGGAAAACTATAAGCAGAGGGACCAAAAACAAACAAACAAAAAAGAGGCATTTTTTTGTTTTTTCTTTTGAAAAAGCTCCTTTTCAAATATTCTTTTATAAAGAGCCTATGACCTCTTCTACTCTCAATCAAAATCAGATCTACTTTTCCCTCCAACTAATGATTTTATGAGTGGCAGGCAGGCTATTTTTTTTTGTAACAAGGAATAATTAAGCCGAGATGAATTGACTAATTGAGAGCTGTATTCTTGGTAGAGTACTAGTTAATAATGACATGGAAGTTTCATCCTGGCTCTAGATTTAGAAAGGAATTAAAGTTATTACATTTTTTTCTTTTTGTCTTGATTGACAGACACAGTTGGGAAATCTAGTCACAGTCGAATTGAACATGATTCTGAATAAATCAAGAAGGGTTTCTTGGGAACTTCAATGCAAATCCATGACAGCCAAATGACTTGATCTGTCCCTGAACATCCCAGAGACTCATCATCACTGCCCTTAATCTCTACACAGGAGTAGCTTTAAACCGATTATTAAAATGTCCACAGATGCCCACCAATCAGCAATTGAGCACATGTGATTGGTGAGCACCAATTAAATCACTGGCTTGTATGAGTGAGGGTTCTTCCAGGGTTCATGGACATAGTCTGGCCCAAATGAAGCAAAGGCAGTTGGTTTGGCTCTTACCTTTGAAATGTATCAGAACATACTCTAAAAAAGTGACAGTGTTATAAGTGCTTTCTGTTAGATTCTTTAGTGTATGTCTTTGCTTAGCACAAACTAGAAATGCCTTGCAATTTGCAATTCCAATAGGCAGCATAAAAAGGGGTTGATCTTTCTTTGGTTTTGAAAGGTTATTCTCCTTTCAAAGGGTAAAAGGGCACACATTTACCCATTCTCCAACATGGACAAACGATAGTCCTATATTTATTCGCTTAGGTTTTTCCTTTTATTAGCTGGAGACCATAACGAATTATTTGTTTTTATTTATCCAATCTTCCAGATAATGCATTTTGGACAGTAAAATAATTAACAGTTTGAGTTTCAGTTTGCACGTAGCATTTCATGGCTGTCATGACAGATTAGGACAAAGTTTCATTCCCTTTGCCTTAATACTACAGCAAGATGTTATAAGCAATCTGTGGGAGCATCCAGAGTTTCTTTTCTAGGGAGAAGGATAGGCATTAAGTGTCTATCAGAGTATGGTGGCTTTCCAACCAATAAATACAGTATTCAGAATTCTTTGAGATATTATGAGCTGTGATATTACAAAGAAAAATATTTTAACAGCATTAAATAAAATAAGAAGGTAAGGCATGTCCTGAGAGCCCATCATGTTCTCTCCCCAAGCCAGGCCTTATGACAAAACAAAAGGAACTTTGGATACAGATGGTTTTCAGGATTTCTTGAATGGCCATTTTGAATTAACTTGCTCCTTAATTTGGTAACTTTACCCAACTCACTTTGAACAATTTATTCATCTTCTCAGGAAATTTTATCTCTTCTCTCCATGAAATCCAGCCCTAATCAACTTCATCTCTGTAAGAAATGCAGTGTCCTTATAGAATGACTTCTATAATTAAATCAATGATTTTCATGAAGGGAGAATTTAATTAGGATACTACCTTTCCACCATTTTTTCCTTTGACTCCTCCAAACAAGGAGATATTGTTAGAGGAAATTGGTCAATGCTTTAGAGGTGAGAAGAGAATGAAGATCTATTATTTTGAAGACTGGGCAAGTAGGAAAGGTAGGGCAATTCCCTAGGTTGCATTTGTGAACCATTTTCTTTTCACTGATATGTTTGACATCTAGACAAAATACAAGACAATGGAATTGGCCAAGATTTAATGTAAGCTTTGCATTGTCCATGCTATGTCTCAATTTTCTTGCAAAAGTACTTTTTTTCCTCAGTAGAATTATTTGACTGAAAATCAATTAGTGAATCCATAAATATCCTTCAGTCCCACATGAAAATTTAAAACACCGCAACCAAGATAATCATAGCGTTCACTCTGAACAGACATCAGCAAGTACTTGTTTGTACTCTACAGTTTGTGAGGAAAGAATCAATACTTATTCTCCTGCTTCAGTGTTTGGATGTGGGGTTCCTCCCCCAAATGTTTGTTCTATCCTCATCTACTTTATTACTGCTGCGGAAGTCTCTTAGAATGACTTCTAGAAAATTTTTTCTAGCTAGATGTCTCTGGTTTATTTTATCATTAACTCAGTGCCTACTCGAGCACCTAACTCTCAATAAATATTTATTCAATGAATGACTCACTACATCTGCTTATCACCAATAATTCAGTCATAAGTAATAGCAAGCATGCTTTTCTGTTCTCCTGACGCTGCTGCTAATGACAGCTTTGAGCTTGCAAAGGGAAGCTGTGGAAGAAAGGGCACACTATAGTCGTGTGTAACACTTTTGCTTTCTTTTCTGAAATACTCAAATGAATTAGCAAGGCATGTTGGGGTGAAACGGGAATGGGGTGCGGGAGTAGTGCAGTGCAGTCTGTCTCCTCAGATTTTAGGTATATATTAGATGTCTGTCTCTACTGGTGTTCTAAGCAATTATCTTCCAGGTTTATATTAGCTGTGTTCAGGGTTTACTCCTACCACTATAGCCTTTTAACAATGATGATACCAGAAAGTGAGGGAGGAAAATAAATGGGCAAACTGAGGCTGAGTTATGGGTTTAAAGGAGGTGGGTGTGTAAAGTAGGCTTCACTAAGTAACATTTGCAGCTAGGTTTTAGAGGGAAAAACTGCTGTATGTGTGATGCGGGAAAAGAAGAGGGAAAAAAGTGGTGACTTCTGAGGCTCCGTGTCAGTGCCTCATAGTTTGTAGCAGCTTGGGAATTCGCTTAGATCTGCTCTTTTGTTTCTGCAGTCTACTCTTCTGGTCCCCTAGGTTGGAGATCAATACTTGCCCCGTTGTTATAAACTGTATCCCTAAGCAAGGTGAGGGTTGTCTTCACAGAGTTTTGCCAGTGTTTTGTATGCCACACTTTGGAACCCTTTCCATGACAAGGTACTGGCTTTATAAGGAGATTTCACTCATTTATCTGCCACTTAGAATCTTTTTTTAAT